>JARHVA010000493.1:3960000-4137500 GCA_037957365.1 Torreya grandis | reverse complement strand
ACATATCCTTTTTATAATTGGATTACAATCACAATAAAAGGACATACTCCATGAAATGGCAACTTCAAAATTATATCCTTCTAATCTTTTAAATTAAAACACAATGTAGTTTCTTAATTTGGACAACCAACTATTGGGATGTACATGAGTTTTACACTTCAAATCTTAAGATTTCAAAACTTTAGACAAATACAAGAGAATTTTGGGACCTTACCCAAAGGGATTATTACTAAAATACAACACACAATGACTAATCTAAGGAAAGAAAAGAACTAGAAGCAACACAAAACAAGAAATCAAATCAAAAATAAAAATAATCTACCCATACCTATTGATACACTAAACCAACTCACATTCCTTTGGTGTGTGTGCAAGGGGAAGTTGAGAAGTAGTGCTTCAAGTATTATCAATTCACCGATAGAGTCAGGTCATTTCCTTATAATTATTTTGGTATGAATGTGTTATTACCTAGTATCTTTGCAATTTGATATGACCAAATCTAAAGGGGCATAGATTTGTCATGATGGAATTTTTTCTTATTGGTTTTATCCCATAGTAAGACCAATTTTGAGATTTAGAACATTTTGATTTAGCCATTTTGTCAAACCATGTTTTGGCTACATCCTAGTGTTTGCTAAAAATATTGAGGGATTCATCTCTGGCATCTTCCATTTAGATGCTATTAAATATTCCTAACTCAATCCTTTCATCATCATCCATATATTTAACCATTATCTCATAATTAGGAAACTACAATGTGATGGGAAATATTGGTTATTTCCCATAAACTAGTAAGAATAAAGATGAATTTAAGGATTGATTATATCTGGTTTGATCTTCCTAGAGCATATTTCAATAATCACTACCACTCCCTTAGCCTTTTATCTATTGACTTACTTATTAAATTTATAAATTTATTTATTTTGAGTTTGCAACACCATTCCCTTATAGATAATGATTAGAGGAAAACTTGATAATAATCTTGTTGTCATAAGCCCACTCTATAAATTATATAGATTAGAAAGTTGAACCATTATCACATACTAGAGATGGAGTTATAAATATAGTTGTGATGTTATCCTCTATGGATGACACAAATTTCCCTATAGTTCTTAGTAGAAATTACTTCAGTCCACCTGGTGAAATAGTCAATAGTTGTCAACATGAATTTGTGGCCTCTCAAGGAGTTTAAATTGATGAGTCCAATGAAGTCCAATCTCATTCTAGAAAATGGAATTATTTCAACCATTGGTTTTAAAGGCATGGTTTCCCTTACTTCTCTATTTTCAAACACTTGATATTGATGATATTTTTGAATGTTAACATGTGTACCCTTGAATATTACAGTCTAGTAATAACCTACTTTAAGTATTTTATGGGTAGTGGTTCTTCTTGATGGATGTTCATTTCTTAATTTCGTATGGAAGTTGTTGAGTATGTCTATAGCTTCCTTTATAGAGATGTATATCAAGTAGACCCCCTCATAGTTTTTTTGGTGGATCACTCCTATTTTGATCATAAAGTGTGAAATTTTGAGATTGAGTGATCTCCTCTACTCTCTTTTCAATTTTAGGGTGCAATTTCCATTTAGTAGGTATTAAAAAAATGTCTTTGTACCATTC
Source organism: Torreya grandis (assembly GCA_037957365.1). Lineage (NCBI taxonomy): Eukaryota > Viridiplantae > Streptophyta > Pinopsida > Cupressales > Taxaceae > Torreya > Torreya grandis. The sequence goes on along the minus strand of JARHVA010000493.1, from coordinate 4,135,878 downwards.
CTCACTTGAGATCAAGTCTAATTATACCTAAAACATGTCAATATAAGGATCAATCTTGGTAATCATTTTAATTAAGCCTTGCCCCTATATCATATTGGTCAACTTGATCTCTATGTTTTATTCCTAGAGATTGGTTATCCATTTTCCTTATCTTTTTCCTAACTCATTCTAGCTAAGCATAAGCTTAACAACAAGGTCATGTATGATAGCATGAGCCTTATTTTTGAGGATGTAATGTATGAAATTCTTTATGGCCTTTACCAAGGCATACACTTGCTTGTTTAGGAGTGGGTATATTAGTTCAATATATTTTAAGTGTATACTCATGAAGGTGACTAGATGTTGCTTATCATCTATTTTTTGTATTAAGATAACAACAATCATGTGATCATAAGCAAAGGAATAAAGGTAGAAATATTTACCAAAATATAGGCTAATTAATATGGGTACTTGTAATATAGCTTCCTTGATGTATTGGAAATATTTCTTAGCCTAGGATGTCCAATCAATATTCACATCCTTTTTCAACATGGAATTTGATAATTTTGGTGAAAACTGAAATGAATTTATGTACAAAGTTAATTTTTATGAAAAATGATTTAACTATTTTTTACTATTAAGAAAATCAAACTTAAAGATAACATTAATGTTATGATCTTTATATTCAATATATGAAGAGATACCCTTAAGGTAGGGAAACACCACATAATACTCCTTTAGGAAGGAATAACTCCACAATGTCTCTTCGAGGGGACAACTTCCAATATCCTCTTATAATAGAAGACTCAATGATTACTTGATATATTTACCATGATAATCATCTCCTATATATATATATACATCTATCTAACCCATGGATGGATAACCTCCTAATCCCAATGTAGGCCAACCATTACCCAATATACTACTTCCACAAGTTACTCTATTATCCTAATATAGTGTACCCATATAACTAACTAAGGGGAGGTGTGCCACATGTTGGCATCTACATCAACCCATATACATCAATACATCATATCCCTAGGTACATAGCATTCCTTCCCTCCTTGACATGTTTTGTCCCCAAAACATAGGAAGAAACCAAATAATGAGTGTGCTTCAAATCATTGCACACTTGTCTCCAATCTCAATCATCTAGCCATCCATATGTGATCTTGGCAGGTGATAGCTCTCTGAGCTTGTTTCCAAATTCCCTTGTGCTCCTCTATTTGCATTTATGATCATAATTATATTGCTTTGGTGTCTAATCATAAATATTCCTCTTTTTATTCCATGTACCATATTCTGTTACACTACTCTGATTCCAACCATGACCATAGTAGGTATTCTTCCATGCATAGTCATAGTGATTTCCCCATTCATTCCATGTGCTATAGTATTTTTTCTTTGGATTCCATGCATATCCATAATGATTGGAAATTTTATTTCCTTTATAAACAAAATGATTGTTATTATGACACTTTCTCACCTAGTTCCATGATTGTTTCCTCTCATGATGATGTGGGTGTCTATATACCTCAAACTTTTCCAATACTTTAACCTTATCCACCTTTTCTTCTACCTCTTACACCTTTAAATTCTTTGTCTCTTGAGTAGATGAAGTGCTCATTTTCAGTGTGTCTTTATCTATATCATCTAAATCTTCATCATGTTCTTCATCACCTATTTCCATCTCATCCTCATGATCTACCTAGATTGTTATTGGTGCCTTTTTCACTATGATATCTTGTAAAGTGATCTTATTTTTCTTATACCAAAACTTTATGAACTTTTTCTAAACATTAATATTCATTGTTCCCAGAGTCTCTAACCATGGATATCTAAGAACTATATCCACATCATCCATATCCAAAGCATAAAAATCTGAATGCAAAACATATTTTTCCATAATGAGCTTTAGATATTTAAACATTGAAATATTCTTACCATCTACTTGAACCTCTTTGATATTCTTTTCTTGAACATGTAGATGCTTAGACACATTCATGTTGATGAAGTTATACTTACTGGTAGGGTTTATGGACACAATAACCCTTTTCTTTTGAATGCATCCATGAAATTGAAAAATTGACTCAGATTTCTTTGGAGCCAAATAATTTGAACCTTTATCATCCAATTCTTCTTCTTCTTCTTCTTCTTCTTCTTCTACTTCTTCTTCATGTTTTTATACCGATTCTTCTATTTCTTCTTCTTCTACTGATTCTTCTTTTTCTACTTCTTGTTTTATAGCCCATCGATCTAAAAAAATTTGTTCCATTTCTTTCCATGAAGAAAACCTTTCTTTACAGCTCAACTGATCAAACCAATCTAGTGCAGGCCTAGACAAAAAAGGAGTTAATCATCTTTGCCAAAAAGTTTTTCTAAAATTATTCTCTAAAAGGAGACACCATTATTTATCATCAATATCATCTTCCCTTGAAATTTTTTTTGACTCCATGATCCACAAATAAATTAGGGTTCATGAAACCCTAAAATGTCAAAATTGATCCATAAAATCACAATAAATCACTCCAAACAACTCTAAAAATTCTGAAATTTTTAGTGTATTTCTTTTAAATCTGCTTACATCTCCAATAAAAATTTAGAATAAAAATTCCCTATATTTCAGAAGATATAGCGAAATTATTATAAAACCTAAAATATCATTAACTCCCTCAAAACGAATCAAATTTTTTTGAAATTTTTACTACGCTTCTATTATATTTTATTACATCTTCCATTAAAATTTCAAATAAAAATTCCTTATATTTCAGAAGATATAGTGAAATTAGTGGTTTGTTCCACACAAATTGCCCAAATTGAAGCTCTGATACCACTTGTTATGATCTTGATATTCAATATATGAAGAGATACCCTTAAGGTAGGGAAACACCATATAATACTCCTTTAAGAAGGAATAACTCCACAATGTCTCTTTGAGGGGACAACCTCCAATATCCTCTTACAATAGAAGACTCAATGCTTACTTGATATATTTACCATGATAATCATCTCCTATATATATACATCTATCTAACCCATGGATGGATAACCTCCTAATACCAATGTAGGCTGACCATTACCCAATATAATACTTCCACAAGTTACTCTATTATCCTAATATATTGTACCCATATAACTAACTAAGGGGATGTGTGCCACATGTCGACATCTACATCAACCCATATACATCAATACATCATATCCCTAGGTACATAGTAATTAATTTTGTTAGGTTCAAAAGACATACCATCCTTCATAATTATATTTCCCAAGATATAACCTTTAGTTATACAAAATATACTCTTCTTATGGTTTAGAGAGATGCCAAAGGTTCTAAATTTATATAGAACTTGTTGTCAGTGCCTCATGTGATCTTTCCTATTTTTAGAGAATATGGTTAATTCAACCATTCAAATAATAATTCACTTACCAATTCTTTATTTGAATTCATGGTCAATGGAATTTTGGAAGGTATCCCTGACATTGATGAGTCCAAAAGGTATCATTTTGTATGAAAATATTCCCCACTTGGTAATAAAGGCAGTCTTAATCCTATCTTCTTTGTTGACCAAAACCTAGTTATAGATAGAGAATCCATCTAAAAAAGACATCATTTGAGATCCACTAACCATTTTAATTATCTCATCCAAAGAGGGAAATGAGTAATTATCCTTTTCTTAGGATTTATTGAGATTTTGGAATTCCATATAAAGTCAAATTTCACCATTTTTCTTCTTGACTAGGACTAGCTTGGCCACCCATGTGGAGTGTCTGATTGGTCAGACTATCTTTTCATCCAATAACTTATTTACTTCCTTATATATGATATGATATATAATGGGGTTCATGGGTCTCTAAATTTTCGTAAAGTATTTACAAGTTTCTTTCAAATGAATCATGTAAGTGATGACTTAAGTGTTAAAGACTTTGAGATCTTTGTAAGTCCATGCAAGGATATCCTTGAATATGGAAAATATTTCATTAGATTTGTTCACTTATTATTTGGTGAACTCGATGTTAATATTTTAGGGGTTTGCCAATGAACCTAGATTAATTTTTTTGTAATATTTTCCACTCACTTTGGGTACCTTGGTATCACTTGTTGGCTTGTCTTGATCAAATATCCTTTCTAGAAAGAACATGCCCTTAGGAATTTTATTCTTTTTTAATTGTATTATGTCATATTCATTAGAATCAACCTATTTTTTTATACTCCTCTTCTTGTTCATCAATTATATATGACTTAAAGACTCCATACCTAGTCATGAAATTGATGATTTACTTATCATTATCAAACACTTGGAAATTATTGACATTGTGTGGTACATAAGGGCATGATATGATTTTGACTATAAACTTCTTTAATTTGAGATCTTTGAGAGGGGATACCTTTATTACTTGGAAGGTAACACATCCACTAATTGGGTTTGATCTTTGGGTATAGAGGCAATGTTAAACACTTCATAACTCTAAATCAAATCCCATATTGTAGATTTGTATTTATTTAAACAAGAAATCTTGCACTAGTATTGACTACATACCTTCTTGATGACTAATTATGAATCACCATAGACTAAAAATTTCCTTAATTTATGCTTAATGGCTAGTTAGAGTCCTTAGACCAGGGCCTCATATTATAAAAGATTATTAGTGCATGGAAATTGAAGTTTATAAGATGTTAAGTATTGGTTACCAATCAAGTTTATTCCAAAATCCTTTGTCCTTGGTCATTAGGCCACTTTCATTTAAATCAATAGTATCAAGAGCATGTACACCTAAGTTAGTGGATTAAAAATTTACCTTTTCATTCTTGGTATTGTACTCCATTATCATGAATTTAATTCTTATCTCCCATTATATTTTGATTTGATTGGGCACACCCCTCCAAGGTATCCATATACGTGATCAGTCCATGGACATGTATCCATTCAGGGGTTTTATCGAGTCTCTACTCAACAACATCTCATACACTTTTAGGATTTATACAAATTGAATGCAAATTAACTATTAAATCTAGGTTTCATGAGTCAAATGTATATGAATGTTTAATAGTTTTCCTACCACCTTGAACTTTGACTTTTCCAATTAGACAACAATTCTATCAAAATTGATTGGAGTCAATCCTAGCTTTTCATAAATATCTTCAAGAATTATGTTAGAAAATGCCATAGAATCAAAAAAATAATTATCCACATTCCTCCCAAACATTATAATAGTTAATAAAAATAGAAGGACCTCAACCTTACTTTTATACATTACCACATTCACATTTATAGATTTAGCTTTACCTTTGTCTAATTTTTTAGTCAACAATTTTAGTAGCAAATTACACTACTAAGTGATTTGAGAAATATCATGCAAAGTAATGTTGGATTTGATCTTCTTCATATATTCCAAAATGTTGTACCCACCCTTGGATCCAGTTATATCCAACTCTATAGTTGGTTGAGTATACTTTCCCTTGGGGGAAGGTGGATCATTATTAGTTCTGTGATCTGGGGGAGTGTGAAATTTGTTATGCAGTGTGGAAGTTGTCATAAGTTTCTTTTGATCTCTATTCCTCAAGGCATAATTATTATTTTGGTATTAATGGAAAGCATGGATCTCATCAGTGTTGTTTTCAAGCTCATTCTCTTCTTGGTCAAGAAACTCATAAGTTCAACCATGAGGGTTGTTTTGGTGGTGTTCGACTCACTATCAGGTGCTCTTGTATTTTTGCAATTACCAATATTATCTTGATTTTATAGGACAACATCATAGTTTTCCATCTCACCTCAACATTTTTTGAAGGCATTAAAAAATTATATGCATTCTAATTCTCCATATTGGTTCATGTTATGGACCCTACACCAATTGGTCAAGGCTAATTCATAGATATTTATGTCATGCATATTATTAGATGGGGTCTAACTATTTTTATTGTTATGATTATTGTTAGGTCAGTTGAAAGGTTTGTTGTAATTTTGAAATGTTTAACTTATATTATAACCTTCCCCCATGTTTCTCATTTTCCTTAATAAATTTAGAAAGTCACTACCTAGTTTTTGGACCATCCATTAAATTGCTTCCAAGTCTCCCTTTGCGGAGTCATGCTTAGTGTTATGGACTAGACTCCAAATTATTATTTGGATTTTAGAATTATTAATAGGGACCAAATATTTAATGTTAATTTGGGGATGGGACTTGGAATTAGACTAATTAAAGAATCCTATTTATTGACTAGGAGATGCATGGATTAATGGAAATTGATTGAGGCCAGGTATCTAATTTAATGTTGACATATTCTAATTTGAATTTGGGACTAGATTTAGAGAAGGTAAAGCTGGGTTGATATTTGGAATAAAAAAAGAAGGATGACCTTGTAGGTGCATTTACTCATCAATATGTATGGCCTCTACATATGCATATGGAAACATATTGATGTTTATGGCCCTACACATAAATACAATAGTCATTAGATCTAGGGAATTTTTATAAATTTCAAATGTTAGGTCATTTGTAGGCTGATAGGGAGATATGGTGAGGCTATATATATTTTGAAATTTATGATTAAAATCTCTTATGGGATCATTCGAGTCCCATTTTAGGATGGTGAATTATTGGTAAATAATCCCAGGGCTAATGACCCTTCCAAATTTTTCAATGAAGGTATCATTGAACTGGTTTCACCTTATGATGGAATCCTTTGGTAAATTGAGGAACTAGTCATAGGCTACTTTCCTAAAGGTGAAAGGGAAGAGTCTGTAGGCTACATCTTCATGGATAACATTTAAAAGACTAAGATCTACCTTGAAAGACTTGATATGTTCCTCAATAGCTATATCTATAGATGGATTGAAGAGAGGTAGGTATTTTTTAGGGTTCTTAGGAAAATCATGCACAAGACTAGGGACATTTATGAAATATCTTCCTAACCATGTCATGACTAGATAAATGTAGAATACAGGATGTTGATGATGGCTCACTGGATAGGTAGGGTGGTATTTGGATTTCCTCTATCTCCCTTTATAATCTCCTGATTTGTGGTGGCTTTATAAAGATCCAAGGGGAACTTTTGTTTCAAATTGGGATTTGGTCTAGATCTTAGGTAACTCTAGGATGCTTACGCAAAGGATTTATGTCAAAAATCCAAAATACTAAAAAAGTTCACTAAATATTGTTAAGGAAGGTAAATATTAGTAAAATAAACATAAAGGAACCCTATAAAAGGGTCCACAATTAAATAGAGTGGTCTTATTTTACCTTCATTGATCTAGATCCTTTAAATATTTGAATCCTACACAAACTTTTGTCAAAAACTTGGTCTAACCTAAAAATATCAATGCTAGAAAGGATATTTCAAGCCATATTGATGTATGACACTTATCAGAACCTTTTAGAGTATAAACTTGCAAATAATACCTTGATGCTATGTCAACATAGTCAATTTAAACTTCTAATTCCTCATCTTAGCGATCATTCACAAATAACCAACTATAAACTGATCTTTACACTTATTTTCTACATATATAAAGTTATTAGGCCAAATCATGCAAACCTTTACAAATATATATGAAACAGATCCTAATACACTCAAGGAATTCAATGGCATGCCTATCTTTAATCTCTTTATATGGATCAAAGGGAAATTTAGAGAATATCTTCAGATTTGAGCCAATATTTAAGGGATCTTTTGGTTTAAACACACTTTCATAGAGTTTTTTTAAAGGTTGTAAAGATCTCATAAAATATAAAAATGAAACTATAGTGTTTACAACAACCTTTGTGTATTTAAAGAATTCATTTTATGTTTCAACCAAAATACACTATAATTTTACTCAAAACAAGTAAAGAGGCCCTCCTTCTAGTGCCAAATTTCTCTCTTGTTGATGTATGTCTGTGTTAAGAATATAATGCCAATAATAAATAAATATTTATTAGTTTATAGTGTAGGTCCTATAAGACCTTAGGGTTTAATTAAATTCTATTATAATGATTATCTAGCCACCATATTTAATTTACAAGTAAACCCTATTTTAGGGATAACATGAGCTTAGTAATAACACAATCTATCTAAAATTTCCTTGTATTTTTATGATGTAAAATTTCTTTTATACTTTACCAATTTATGCCCAAACTCTAAACAAACAAATGAATATTTATAGTGAGCATTAATATAAAGTGATTTATGTATAAAAAAAGTTCAAAAAAGGAAGTAGGGTAGAGTAAAAAAAAGGTTTTCTTTGCAACAACAAAGACCAACAGATTTCCGCAGTTATTTTTTATAATAGTGAAAATAAAATTAACATTCATGTGATTCTAGTATTGAACTCAAAATACCATAAATGTAGTGGGTATTTTTAGGGTAAATGCAATACATATATATGAAAAGTATAATCTAAAATATATACTTATAAAAAAATACTTTTAGCACATTCATTTACAGAATAGAAGGAAAACAAAGCATACATAACAATTTTTTTTAGAAAAGCTAAAATAAAAAACTAATAAGATGCATTAAAAACACTATTGTCATACTTAACCATTATAAAAATGAAATAATTTGTCATTAGAAAAACTTGATAAACAAGAAAATATGAAAATAATGAAACAATGAACGAATTGTAGGAAAACTTCTCTCTATTTACATTAATTTCACAAAAAATCTATTCTGAGTTAAAATTGACGGGGAAAACTCCTATATGTATGCATTTTAGTGCCTAATATGGTTACAAAAGAACCAAATATATGACATCTATCAGTGGACAAAGTCCCTCATGTCCTAAAACCAAAGAATATTCCCTATTCAATTTGGGGAATATTTTATAATGTATTGAGGGGAATTAAGACATGAAATTCATCAAAGAAAACCTAAAAAGTGGCTATCTCACTCCTAAGGTGCTAGGCTAAGATCTTAATAATGTGGTTGATGATGAAGATCCTAGTGTAAAAGAAGATGAAATTGAACCCATAGTAGCTAAAGGAGTGCTCCCTAGTGCTTTCAAAGAATAAGATATTCCAAGAGGGGCCAAAGAGGAAGAAGTTCATGTAATGACCATCTATGTCCTACTACTTGCTTGTTTCTTAGCTTCTATCTACTCTATCCATGATTTATATAATCTCTTATAATCATTGTTAATCAACATCAAATCAATAATATGTTCTTTCAAAAATTTGATGGTAAGACCTACCATTGGATCATGCTTATTCAAAAGAGGTCCTACAACCTCATTGATTTCCACAACCTTTTCTATTTTTTGATTGGTAGATGCTACCGAATCTAACATTTCCTACCCAAAGGTCACTCCTATGGACATTGCCTATTTCATAAAATTGACTATAAAATTTTGCAATTGAGCTTGAAAAACATATTTTCTGACAATGGAACCATCTTTATTAGCAAGTATGATCTCAAACTCTTTAAGAAGAGTTATGACACTATCACCTTGATGGGTGAGAGATTGGCCTAGGGATCTCATTTCATCAATCCATTGGTTCAAATCTTTCCTTATTTTGATTATATAGGGTGAACCAATGCTCAAGTCCTATAATGGGATCAAGTTTAGGTCTTCAAACTTTTTCATCCTAATCAACTCTAGTAAGTTGATTATCTTGCTATCATATGTATCATATGCACCTTCTACCTTTAGAATTATATTATAGACCTCATTCCCTTTTGATTTGTATAGAGCCAAGGTATTTAATGTATCAAACATTACCTTCATAGCCCATTCCACCTTGGTTATGGTCTCCTTTGGCAATGTGGCTTTGTGCTATTATTCTAAATTAGTTACTATTTGTTGTATTCCTTTTACTAATTTTGAAGATACATCACTATATGCCTTTAGAGCTAAGAGGGGGTCCTCTTCATACTATTGTTATTAGACATGCCTAACTCTCTTATTCTTGGTTAGCTCAAATAGGGTCTCTTTAAACTTATACATGATTTTTTTGTTTTGATAGGTGACCTTCCTCTTGGTTAATCTCTTTATTGTCTAGACTTCTTGTCAAAATCTAGTGAGACCTATGGAGGGTCCACTATGACCAAATATTGATTCTCCATTGTGTCTAATTTCATTTGTTTTATCCATGATTTATCTAAAGAATCACTCAAAAGATAGGTAGATGATGGAAATTAATGAGTCATTATCAATCCCTAAAATATAGATGTATACAAAGTAACTTGGAGGTGACTAGGACAAATTAAGCATTAAAGGATGAAGTGGTACATATCCTTCCTAAATTTGAATAAGAACTAGTGCCAGTTAAAACACTAGTTCAGATCAAATGGATGTAAGGGATGATAATAGTGGGACTTTTCTTTGTCAACTAGAGACCTAGCCTAGGAATATGCCTAGGTAGAATTAGAGGCAAATTGTCCATCATAAATATCTTGAAATTGGATGATATAATGAAAGGGTTGATAGTGGGCAATGGGATAATCATGAGTCTAATTACAAGTCTAGTGAGGGGTCTATAGGGAAAGAGGTTCATATGGTGTGGGGTTATGGGATCATGTAATATTCCCAAGGGATGGCTATATAAAAAAGGAGGCAAGTAAACACATTTATTCATACCTAGTTTTTCCTTGATAGGAAGTAGGGGAGGCAACTCTAGCACTAAATTTACTAAAATCATAATATGTGGTGTTTAATTATTTCCATCAAAGGTATTTCCCACACTAAGGTAACACTTTTTACCTAGGATGGGATGTTAGACATTGTTCTTGAAATAAAATCCTAATTAGTATGTTTCCTAGTATCATCTCCTCCCTTCTCCAAATTAGGAGATAATGCTTGCAAGATCCTCCAAATGAACTAAGTGTTAGTTAGTATATCCTCATCAACACTAGTAGCATGAGCCATAGATGTGGATGCTCTTACTTGAGCATATTCATGTTTAAAACCTCATAAAAACTTGCATATTCCAACTTCCCCTTAACCTATGGGATATTGGTGGAATTCAACCTCTACTTCACCTTTTTGTCATTAGATGTACTAATGTATAACCTATCTTCATCTTCAAGTTCATGATGGTAAGTGATGCTTAGGGATGCCCTATGCTTAATGCAGTGTTTTAATGTTATATGTTCAGGGTCCCATTCCCTATTGATATGTCTTTCCAAGTCAACCGTAGGCTTTTACTTGGTAGAAATAATGACAAAGTTCTAATTCTCAATTCTAAATTGGCTAATGTTAGATAGATGATGATGAATCAATAATCTTTTTTTATTATTACACAGTCCATCCACCCCTATGAGTAATTTAAAGGTAATGTCTTGTGCAACCAACTTGTCTAGCATTATGGGAGGCAACTTAAATGGGCTTATCTTAATTTTAACTATCCTTATCACTATACAATCTTGGATAGTACTAGTAGATTCCCTAAGTGTTCAATGTTGTTATAATGTCCTATAATAAATTGGGAATAAGACTCTCATAGATGGATGTATACATTACTAGATATAAGTGCTCAGTTATGTCCGTCATTTATTGTTTATATTTATAAACTCTTAACTTTGAAAATGTGTGAAGCACAATCCACTTCTATTTTGGATCCCAATTGGTGAATTAGGAGAACTCATGGTTAGTAGATATGGCATCCAATAGGTATGACATAATATAGAAATGATCCCATTAGTTGGCCATGACCTTCCTAATTTGTTCTGCCAAGTTATAAAATATGATTTCTCCCAAAGGGGGAGTCTTTGGATCATCTATTATCATCGATAGAAGTGGAAACCACTTCTCATCTACATGGCATATGTCTTCAGTGCCATGTAACTAATTCATTATAGTCATCCCCATTATTACTACTTTCCTAAAGTGGGTAATGGGAAAATGGCTGATTTTGGTTTTACATATGAAGTTACCCTTGTTCTTTGCCTAGTCTCTCAAAAATTATCTAATGTCATGGGTTTGGAGCCATTGGATCATAGTCTCCTAGCTGAAAATAATTTATGGTTTGGGAAGATCATAATAATCTTGAAAGGATGGTCTGAATATGAAATTAATGTCATGACCTAGATTCAAAGATTTTATCATGTTATTAACACACCTAGACTAAAGAAACATTTGGCAGAACAAGTATATGTAGGGGATTACCTCTAGATTATATGAAACCTTATGTAATCTCATAGATTTGAGTGTGAATATGTCTAACCTATCTTCTACATCATTAAATACTTCCTTATCTTCATTGTCTCTATCTTCAATCCTTTTTACATTGGATAATAAGTCATTATAATTCTTTTCTTCTATGGCCAATGCAACAGAGTTAAAATTGGTGTCCCAAAAAAAGATGTTTGTTACATAGGAGTAGAGGAACATATCTTGTTCCTACTTATTAGCTCTAGATGTTCCATCTTTGGCCATATTTTTAAATTTAAAATTGATGATATCAAGGATTGATTTAATGGTTAATGAATGCACAAAATTTCTTATAAATAATCATAAAATACTTTGAATTTTTTTAGTAGATAATAAAAGTGAATGATGCATTGAGACAACAAGCTTTAAACTCTAAATTTTAGAGTTTGAATTAAAATATACGAGTCATAAATGGAAATTATCTTTAACTCACTTTGATTTAAATACTATGTGGCTCCTAAAATTTGTTCTAATGGCTTCAAAAATCCATTTTGAGGAATCCCAATCATTATCTTCTTCTGGTCCATGTGGCTTATTATAATAGACTTGAATTTTTTCAATGAAGTGACTTGGATTTACAACTACCAAAATGAGCCCCATCAACATTTAATTTGCACATGCATCTACTGATTTATGGGCATATATGTGCCACCTAGGTGATGTACTTGACATGTGTTTAAAACTTAGCACCCTTTTGTGTAGTTTAGCCTTTTATTTTGTATATTTGGTTATTTGAGTGAATTACACAATTTGTACCAAATGTCATATTATGATTGGATCTCTCTTATTTTTATGTTTGTGTGGATTGACCCATTTTATTTTGAGTTGAAGTGACCTAGGGACCTCTGCTAGATTGCTATGTGGTAAGCTCTCATTGGCTTACATTGTAATGTAGTTTTTTATATAAAACTTTCCATGGACCTGAATAATGTAACATTTTTCCACATGGTAATATCTCATTGGCTCGTGTTATCATGCAATTTATGAATTCCTTTGATCACATTATTTCCATGAGATAGGGATAAATGTGTCCTCATCTTATTAGTTATGACTACTAATTAGCTTCTACATAACATACAACTATTCAATATTTAAGTGATTAGCTAACAGTTGTCATCTTGTCATGTAATCATAGTATTGAGATACTGAACATTACACCTTAGATATGAAGGCACAAAGGGTGTGACCATGTGCCAAGTGGCATGATGTGATTAGATCACTTTATTGAAATATTTTAGAAACTAATTGAGGTCTCAAAAAGATATAAATAGGCACCACATGACATACCTTGATTGGGTTATAACTCCTTTATAGGTTGAAATGTAGTGATTAAATGATAAGTGGCACATTCCCATTGGATCACAAGGTCACAAGACCTGTTAAAATAGTAGGATCCTTTGAAGGCCATGATTAAGTATCGAGTAGCATATTATGATTGGATCGTTGGGTCACAAACCTTTTGTAACTCTTCCTTGAGTTTGAAATGCTATGACTGGGTGCCAAGTGGTAGACTTCCATTGGGTCAAAGGGTCATGAGACTTCTCAAAGGCTAATAGATGCATGAAAAAACACAAAATTTTATGTGGCTAAGTAATTTATGCATGTGACACTACCAAATGTCAATTGAGGCTGAGTTAGCATCGAGTTCCTGTATAAGGCAAAAAATTCAAAAGTTAGCAAATTACATGATAAAAGAAAAGGGGAAAGTCTAAATTTGTAAACCTTAAGTATGGAATCTAATTTAGACCATAATCTAAAACTCAAAATTAAGGTACATCATAGTATTGAATATGATTTTTGACATAACCAAAGTGATACCATGATTTGGAAACCTTAATTAAGTAATCTTGATTGAGTTTTAGGGATCATACCTTGTATCTTTGAATTATAAACCCTTATAATATCACTTTTAAATAAATTAGATCATTAGAAAAATCAATGAACTAGAAACTAATGAAACATTTTAAAAGGTATCGGTTGATGGTTAAAATTGTGCTTTGATTCTAACACCAACAATGGGAAGTTTAAAGATGTGGGACTTGCAACTTGAAACAACCTCTAGATTTTTAAGAAGCTGGTCTCTTCTTTATATCAAGTGTATACTAGGAAAAGGGATATGAATTTTAACAGAAACACAAATACAAGAAATGAAATCTAACTATTGTTGATGCACCTAAATGTAATTCGACCTTAATCCTAAGCACAATGAGACTATATGTAAGATTCAATTACATTTAAAAGTAAACAAGGCATGATCAATGTAAAAGATGAAAATAATAGAAATAGAGGCTTAAAGCTTAGACTATTTTTGTAGTGACATAGAAAATATCAACAAAGGCACATGATTAAATCTTCTTATCAATTCTCCAGTCACATAAGAGGCATAGAAACATGTACAGTTATATAAACTTTCCAACTCAAGAAAATAGAACAAAGGCAAATGATATTCCTAATCATAGATCTAGAAAGCCTAAAACCCTTGACAACACATCTTAGACTAATTTTGCAATGACATAGAAAATATCAACAAAGGCACATGATTCAATCTTCTTATTAATTCTCCAGTCACATAAGAGGCACATAAACATGCATAGTTACATAAAATTTCCAACTTAAGAAAATAAAACAAAGGCAAATGATATTCCTAATCACAGCTCTAGAAAGTCTAAACTCTTGACAATAATTCTCTCAAAAAATTCTCTCTAAGTATCTGATTATGCCTCTTGGTGATCTCTGCACCCCTATTTATAGCCTTGGATTCACTCTGGATTGTCTGTATGTTCCCAATCTAATGACCCAACTAAAATCTAACCAAAATGGAAGTGTTTAATAGAAGATATTGCTTAGATTCTAAAACACTCTGTCTTTCAACAGTTCATTGGCTGAAATAGATCATAGGATGCTCCCTTCTATTAAATAGAAGAGGACACTTTGCCAATTCTTCGAAAACCTTCTCTTTATTTAGGAGACACCATAGAATGACACTTAGTAGGTTCCACAGCCTTACCGAGGACATACGGTGCTCTCCACTTTACCTTATACTCTTACTATATCTTTGCTCAGGAACATTTTGCCTTTGACACATGTCGCAATCTATTTCTTCAAAACTTTAACAACTTAACAAAAATAAGACCCACAACATTTCTTGCCTGAGAAAATTTTAAAAGGGGTCATAAGGACAGGTGGCAATCTCTGCTTGCCTCAACAAAAGACACGTGGTGATCTTTGCTTTACTTAACTAGGGATATGTGGCAATCTCCACTACTTTTAGCTACCTTTTGAGAAACTTGCAGAAGGTGACGCATGCTAGTCTCTACTTAACTCTATTTATATTATAGAAGCAATCAGGCCTCATTTCATATTTACATGGATAGTGACACTTGGTAGCTTCTGCTTACTTTAGAAAAAACTTGAGACCCACCATAGTCTTTGCTATATTTGTAAAACAAAATGAGGATAATTCAGATCTCGATACATGGTGGCTTCCACTCTCTTCAGCTAGGATATGTGGCATCTTCCATCACTTTTAGAAAATCAAATTAAAACCTTTCATGATTGCCACTTGGCACTTTCCACTTGATCTTGATACTTAGCTTGTTGAAACCTTCTATTGAAAATATTTGAAACATGGGTACTGATATGAAATGTAGATGCTGACACTTGTTGCATTCCACTGAGTTGCTATGAGATACATGGCACATCTTGATTGACTTATATAAATTATGAAAGGTGCCTTGGCTGATGACACTTGGTAGCTTCCACTTGATTTTGACACTTAGACAAAAATGAATCAAAAGGAAAACAAGCTCGCGCTCTGTTTCAAAACTTCACCATCATGAACCAAAGTATGCGGGAACAAAATTTTGTAGTGCACAACTAGAAATTAGAATGAAACATAGAGTATTTTTTACTCTATAATTATTAGCAACCCTAAGGACTTTTGAGCCTGCTCAAAAAGAAACCACAACTCCTACTATATCAAAATTTCAAAATTATAGCTTCAGTAGTCCTGTTTGATAGGCAGACCATTCATCATTAGATAAGCCCTACTTATTTTGAAATTCATTGAAGGCTAAATCAAGGTTAATAATATCTTTATGTGAAAAAAATTGCAAAATCTGAATCGTAGCCTTCAATTTGAATTTGAGCTAGGAAATAGGAACCAAGACAACTTCTACTTCAGGGACTGATGAATCATCCTTTAAATCTTGAAAAACTATTTGATAATTTTTTTGGCCAACAACAAAGGTTCAATTTCATCAACCATTAGCACCATGTTATCATCAAGAAATAGAGAAGGAAGACCTAATTGCACTAGATCTTTAATATGTTGTTTCATTTCACTGATTCCTTCTTTCATGACATCTAGGAGCTCTCTACAACTGATGGCTACAGAATTGCAACTGAGAACCTCATTCACTCACCTAGCAGTGACCATTCTATTCTCAATTCTTATTGATAACAATGTTTCATCCATTGCATCATAAAGCTTTTGCAACAATGTTTCAGAGTCCATTACTCTCCCAAAAACTATAGCCAGAGTGTTTACAACTGAATTCTCCACCTTTTCACACAATTTCTATGAATTTAGTAGGAAGGTGAGAGAAGGCCTGAGCTAAATAATCTCTGAGGAGATTCTTTTCCACATCAATTCATAGAGCTCCACTAGACTTAACACTCTGACATTCTTTAGCCTATTGGCCAGCTCCAGTGTCAATTATTCTATTCTTTGTTGCTCTACATGAAATTGGGCTTATATAGCCATAGTATTATTATGTTCACTTAGTAGCTTTTGTTTCAATTAGGTAACCTATAGTAGGTGTTCCTTGCATTTTTCTTGTAATGCTACTTTTTCTTGCCTTAGGGTCATCACCACATATTTTACCTACATTAGCCTTTCTTTTAAGGAATCATTTTGGGCCTGGACTGCCTGATGAGTCTAAAGAGAAACAATATCTTGCAATCATTTATTTAGATTCTCTATTTCATTGTATTTTCTATTGATCTCTGTGGTCAAACTGTTACAATTTGCCTTTTCCTTGGCTAAATTAGCCTCCATCTTCTATAGCCTCCTTGATGTCTTCAAGTAGTCTTTAGCAACTTCAAAAGTGGATTGATTAGTAGCTCAATTTTGTCTTATGGCCTGAAGAAGGACATGTCAATGGCCACTGCATTCATCATGTAGTCTTCTATTCACTTGGCTTGATTATATTGGTGACAAATCAGTCACCATCAATTGTTGTTGAATTGGGTCAAATTACGACCATAGATGGGGTGTAACCAAGGCTTTATTTTCCTTGATCTTCTTTTTTTCTCTTCAGGCTTCCCTTGCCTTCCTAGCAGCATCTTCTTGGGTTTGGAAGGTAGAAAGAGAGGCAATGTGCCAACCCATAAAAGGATGTCCCTGTGGCAAACCATATTAAATAGCCAATTGTTGGCTATGGGCAATCTAAGGGGAAAGTTTCTTGGGAATAGAAGGGCAAAAATGAGGTAACGTTAAAGCTTAAGGTGGTATAAATGGGGTGAAGTGAGAAATGGGAATGGCAGAGGTGGCAGGGGATGTCATCTGGCTAGATGGAATCATCATGCCAACAAGAGAAGAAAGAGATTGAGAAGGAAAAGGAGGAGGAATAATACTTACCTGAAGGGCAATTATAGTACTCTATAATTGGCATTGTGGGGGGTCTACCTCCTCTTCTAAATCAAACTGAAATTGCACCCTCTTTCACTTGTTGGGTGTCTCTTCTTCTGGCTGTGTTTCTTTTCTTGCCATCAATGATGCTTGTGGAGAACTAGAAATTTCAATAACTGATGTTGATAGGGAAGATTTTGGTGGTGAAGACACCACACTCTTTTGCTTTTCCATAACACTAGGAGATTGAGGCCAAACGGATATAGTTACTGCAGCTGTAGTTTGCCCTGAGGCCTATGACTCTTGGCTGGACCCTGCTCTAGCTTCTAACTCTACACCTGGTGTCAAAAAATTACTTGTCTCTAGGCTAGATATAGGGGAGAGATGGCACTCATCCTAGAGTTCTTCCCATATCTCATCTGAGTCCACATTCCTGAAAGAATGGGTTTGACAAATTTCTTACCTATATTTCCAATAGGCTTCTATTTTCTCAACATCCCAATCTTTATTATTTAGTGTCCTTCTTAAGCTAGAAGTCATTCTAACTTTAGGATCATAATTGCACTGCTTAACATAGAATGTTTCCTAGGGTCTATTTTGTGGAAGGGGCAAGTCTGTTAATTCAACATAAAATCTAGAAGCATCTTCTCTAGGATTTTTCCTATTTTCCCAAAAAGGGTAGCCTTCATGTGCAATTCTAGTTGCAACCCTATTAGTCCTTATCTAGGAATCTATGAAACCATTTGGGTCATATACCCATTTGTCTTTGACTAGCAAGAAACCCAGGAAGGCCAGCTTTCTAAGCAGCACAATCTCAGTGTCTCTAGTTTCCAAAACCATGTTGGTTGCCATCCATGAGAGGTCATACATTTTTCTCTTCCTCTTCCCAAATCCATATTCATTATCTAATATAGATACCTACCTAGTGACCTCTAAGAATGCTAACCTAAGAGTCAAAATCTTAGGTAGCAACATTGGTTCCCCACAAAAACCATGGACTCTTATAATTGTATGGTGAGATCCAAAATAGAAATCACAAGGAATTGGGCAACTACCCAGAAGGTTTGAAACACTTGGGATTAGTCTATTCATAAATGGTTTAGGGCTAAGGTGAAAAAAAAGTAGGGGTGATAATATATTCCCAAAATTCATATGGATCACTAGTTTTTGACAAAATATGTGTCCATGCAGACACAGGAGTGGTCCTTTGGAGATCAAAACTTGGGTCATACATATCAAGATGCATATGTTGGGTAAAGAGGTCAGAATTTTGATACATCATGAGGTGAAATTAATAAGAAGAATACTTGAAAACCCCTTTTGATTTGAATTGGGATAGTTATTCCACCATTGAGAAAGCAATTTGTTCAAAAAAGTCAAGCCTATACTCTTGAGTCTTATCGACGGTCTTCAGCTTGAAGAGGATAGCCATTTGTTCTCCATAAACTACCATATCATCTTTCATGCCAAAGATGAAAGCCATCATAGACAATGTGTCTTGGCTAGCTTGTGTGAATTGGGCTCTTGCTGTAGAGAGTATAGGCATAGTAGTGTCATCATCACCTATTTGCAATTTGGATCTTAAGAACCTCAACTGGGTATTGATGTTTGCCCATGTTCTTTGCATTTTAGCAATAGTGGGAAACATAGCTATCTTATCGTGATATAGGGCTAACATGTCACTAATAGCCTATGGTGTGATTTGCATCATGAATGGACCCTGTTGAATGGTGCTTGAGTGTGCATGGAACAAGTCTGTGCATAGCTCGACTAAGTCAGGGCATGGATGTATAGCTAGGACAATGAATTGTGCCAATTGTGAAGTCTATATCCTCATGGCAAATGTCTCATATTGCCCCACTCTAGCCCTTTGAAGACACCTTTGATGTGACCCTTCTCTAAGAGTTTTGATGTTAGCTCTTTGAAGAATTGGGTCCATGACTCCATCTGCATAATCTTTTATCTTTACTAGGTCACTTGATTGACCAACTTTAGGGATTCTGGTCCATGGATAGTTATTTAATGGTTATGCAGGAGCTTAAGAATATGCCTTACTCACAAGAAACTTGTCAAGGGATTCATACATCCCAACTACTTTTTGTGAAGACTATGTTCCCCCCATCTCTATATCTTTTCTATGATAACTGGTATGAACTTTCTCAAAATAGAAACATTTTCACTGAAGCAAGTTTACTAGGAACTGAAAATGCAAGTAGCAGGATATTTTCTCAGAGATGCAAGAATGTTTGAGAACTTGTAAACTTTAACTCTTGCTAATAGGTATTTATTGACCTATCAAGTCTCAAAATGGCATTAAACTTGGATAATCATTAGCAAATCTTACTCAATCTTTATGGGATAGTGAGGAAAATATGTTATGCAAGTGATAGCGCAAGGTACCCTTGGGATTTCTAAAGATTTGGGAGACATTCAATGCATTGAGAAATTTTGAAGATTTTGAAAAAATCTCTGAGCTACCGACTATGTGTTTAAAGAACACTTATTTAAAAGAAAAGTGGGAAAACAAAAATGGGAAAACAAAGCAATATGGAAAGGGGAAACTATATAACTATAATACATAGTATCTTTATCTCCCTCCTAGATCAAACGAAGAATTTATAAAGTCTCCTTCATGACAAGATGACTTATGTTGCTGGATAAGTGGTTGAATTGGATGTAGCTTTGGTGACTTGCTTTCTTTGTATGCCACATTGATTGGCCTGCATTTGAGTGAGTCTGAGTCAAACATGCTTCTAACATATATAAACTCTTCTTGTCCTTAGAAGCTTGTTGAATGCCAGTTCTTGATACTGGCATGTCTTATCAAGAAATTAATGACTATTTTCTCATCAATAGAAGCCCTTTGATATATATCATTTATTGTCTTATCTCCTTTTGCTTCAAACTTAGGTTCTATTGCATGATCATCTTCTTTAATGACTTCAAAATTACCAACCTATTGAAAGGATAATTTTGAAAGTTTGCAATAATTTTGCATATGTAATTGAGTCTCAATGTTGTCTTGTTCATCTGCAATAGGCTCACAACTTCCTTGAAAAATAGTATAACCTAACCCAATGATTTCAAACAAGTCATTCAAATCATGATCCAAGAAATGTTCACGCTCCTCCACATCATCTTACAAAGTAAGAAGAAAGTCAAAAATTATCTCTTCTTCATCAGAGATTAAGGCATACACTTGTGACTTCTCACTTAGAATATGGAATTCATGTTGAGGAATCTAAGGATTAATAGAAGAGGTATCTTTTGACTTTTCTTCCCTTAAAACATTTGGGATTTTATGATCTTCCTCAAATATGATGTAAGTACCCAGACCAATGGAGTCATAATTTCTATATGGGTCACTTTGCATCATAGCTAATAAATGATAATTTTCCTCTTCTTGATCATGTTCATTCCATTCACCTAACTCCTCAACAAAAACCCTTTCTTCTTTATTCATCATAGCATGAGCTGCCTCTAACTTTGCAATTGGTTCATTGGTGATGTGATCCTTATATAATGGCTCAGATAATATCTTCATCTTTGAACCATATTTGGTTCTTAGGATGAGGTGAGACCAATCAAGGGAAATATATCCTCCTATCTTGGCTGTAAAGTCTCTAGATAACCATAGGCCAACTACAGGAGGTATATCTATCACTAATACATCCTGATTTACAATTATATTAAGACAAGTATATAATTGTAATGGGAGTTGTTTAATTATCCCTATTGTTTGTACTACTTTGCCATATAACTACATGACTCCTTTAGTGAGTGGTTCATACTTAATTTTTAAAGCATCAGCTATTTACTTAGGCATTACTGTAGTACTAGCCCCTGAATCAATCATTGCATTATGTAGCAGTTTCTTGCCAACTATCAAATTTAAATAGAAGGGATCCGATTTGGATTTGCTTACCTCTGGTGCGTTATTCACTAGGGCTATTATCTACAAATGAACTATGTCTTTGATCTTTTCTTTTTTAGTATGTCCTTTGATAACAATACCTTTGAGCATTGCTTGGCCTTGTAGAGCTTCTTGTAGTAGTGTCTTCTATTCAAGAATAGCCAATATATCCCATATTGATACTTGTGCTGGAGTCTTCTTCAATTAATCCACCACATTTATTGGTCCCAGAGTTTGAGTTCTTTAAAAATAAGGATATCTTGTTTTTTTCTTGAATTTGTGTAGGAATTACTTGATTCTACACTGGCTGAGGCACTTCTTGTCTGACAACTATGTTTCTTTGTCCTTGAAATGAAGGATTCTCCATGACTTGATTATTTATAACTTTAGGCTGTTCCACCATCCATCTCTTTAATAATCAAATTACACTACTAGTTTCTTGGAAGTGGAAGCTTTGCTCAAGAAAATTGATTCTTCATCTTCAACCCATGAGAACAAAGCATGTTCTGGGGATATTTCTTCCTCTTATTGCAAAGACATTGTCACTGCAACTTGCAAACTATCCATCCATTCTTCTTTGCTCTACCACCTTTTGTTATAGATTACCCATGGGATAATCTCTAGGTGTATGAGCATTATTGCAAGGGAAACACCAGGCATTAGTGTTATCTGCATAATTATTTTGCCCTAGAACAATCTCCCTTTTTGAATTGGGAGGAATAATCTATGAGGGTGTAGGGACTATAACTAATTGGTTTGCTAGCTGAGGATTATTTTGCCTTGGAGGACCCTGATATTGGTTTGGCTATGATGGAAATCTATTTCCTTGATAACCTTGGTATTGGGGTTTAGGGTAAGTATTCTGCTATCTTTTTATATTAATCAACTCATTAGAAAATGTCCTCAAGATATTCTTGATATCATCCAATTCAGATGACTAAGCAGGGACAATTTCTTTAGCAGGTGGTTGAGGATATGTGTACATAGACACAGGTGGGGTTATGGATTTAGGGGATTCTTAAGGTAATGGCAAGGAAATCTCTAGAAACATGGGCATGGGAGGCCTTGGAGATAACTTTCCAGCATCTATCAAATTATTTTTAGCTTTGACTACATAGTCATAAGCCTCTGGCAGAGTCTGACCTCTAAGTGACTGAATCATAATAAATATGTCTAAATTTAAAGCCTTAAGATAAAACACTATAGCCATACCTAGTAATGGTCTAGCTATAGCAGGAATCCTTTCCCAAGTATTTTGATATCTAGAATTGAAGTCAATCATTGCTTCTTGTGGCGCCCTTTGGATGGTAATCAATTACTCTAATAAATAAGACTTATCACCCTTCTCTTCAAATCTTTCAAAGAAAAGATCTCCAAGCTGATCCCATGTAGATATGGTATTTGGGGTCAAGGACTGATACCATTCTAGAGCTTTCCCTTTCAAAGAAGCTGCTAATAATCTTATGGCCACATTTTTTGGTGTGATAACATGTATAGCATAGACATCTGATACATCCTGTAGATGTTCTTTGGGTGTTTTAAAATCTTGCCCACTAAATTTGGGTAGAGCTTTCAAGGCATTCACTAAGATAGGGTCCCAAGTGGCTGGTGGTATTGGGAGAATCAATGGACTACCAGTGTTCTAACTTGCACAATTTTTTAGGGCTATAGGGGCTCCCATATTTACTCTTGGTATTGGTATAAACTGGTTGACTCTTCTTCTAGGACTAGTTACCAAAGGTGGCAAAAGAATACCTAGATTTATAGTAGACTGAGATCTGGTTACTGGTCCATAGCTCTGACTCTTCTTATCTCTTTGGTTCATATGATCTTGAAAGAAAATTCAATATAGTATCCCACCAAGTGTGCCAAAAACTGTTGATGGTTAAAATTGTGCTTTGATTCTAACACCAACAATGGGAAGTTTTAAGATGTGTGACTTGTGACTTGAAACAACCTCCAGATTTTTAAGAAGCTGGTCTCTTCTTTATATCAAGTGTATACTGGGAAAAGGGATAGGAATTTTAACAAAAACACAAATTCAAGAAAGAAAATATAACTATTGGCGATACACCTGAATATAATTTGACCTTAATCCTGAGCACAGTGAGACTATATGTAAGATTTAATTACATTTAAGAGAAAATAAGGCATGATCAATGTAAAAGATGAAAACAATAGAAACAGAGGCTCACAGCTTAGACTATTTTTGTAGTGACACAAAAAATATCAACAAAGGCATAAGATTCAATCTTCTTATTAATTCTCCAGTCACATAAGAGGCACAGAAACATGCACAGTTATATAAACTTTCCAACTCAAGAAAATAGAACAAAGGCAAATGATATTCCTAATCACAGCTCTAGAAAGCCTAAAACCCTTGACAACATAGCTTAGACTAATTTTGCAATGACATAGAAAATATCAACAAAGGCACATGATTTAATCTTCTTATTAATTCTCCAGTCACATAAGAGGCACAGAAACATGCACAGTTACATAAACTTTCCAACTTAAGAAAATAAAACAAAGGCAAATGATATTCCTAATTAGAGCTCTAGAAAGTCTAAACTCTTGACACTAATTCTCTCAAAAAATTCTCTCTAAGTATCTGATTATGCCTCTTGGTGATCTTTACACCCCTATTTATAGCCTTGGATTCACTCTAGATTGTCTGTATGTTCCCAATCTAACGGCCCAACTGAAATATAACTAAACTAGAAGTGTCTAACAAAAGATATTGCTTAGATTTCAAAATGCTCTATCTTTCAGTAGTTCATTGGCTGAAACAGATCACAGGATGCTCCCTTCTATTAAATAGAAGAGGACACTTGGCCAATTCCTTGAAAATCTTCTCTTTATTTAGGAGACATTGGAGAATGACACTTGGCAGGTTTCATAACCTTACCGAGGACACGCAATGCTCTCCACTTTACCTTATACTCTTACTATATATTTGCTCAGGAACGTTCCACCTTTGACACCTATCACAATCTGCTTCTTCAAAATTTTAACAACTTAACAAAAATACGACCCATAACATTTATTACTCAAGCAACTTTTAAAAAGGGGCATAGGGACAGGTGGAAATCTCCATTTGCCTCAACAAAAGAGACATGGCAATCTCCACTTTACTTAACTAGGGATATGTGGCAATCTCCGCTACTTTTAGCTACCTTTTGAGAAACCTGTGGAAGGTGATGTGCTAGTCTCCACTTTACTCTATTTATATTATTGAAACAATTAGGCCTCATTTCATATTTACATAGATGACACTTGGCAGCTTCTGCTTGCTTCAGGAATAAAACCTGAGACCCACCATAGTCTTTGCTATATCTGTGAAACAAAATGAGGATAATTCAGATCTCAACACATGGTGGCTTCTACTCTCTTTAGCTGGGATATGTGGCATCTTCCATCACTTTTAGAAAATTAAATTGAAACCTTCCATGATTGCCACTTGGTGCTTTCCACCTAATTCTAATACTTAGCTTGTTAAAACCTTCTACTAAAAAGATTTGAAACATAAGTGCCAATATGAAACATGGATGCTGACACTTATCGCATTCTGCTAAGTTTATATGAGATACATGGCACATCTCGACCAACTTATAGAAATTATGAAAGGTGCCTCGACTGATGACACTTGGGAACTTTCACTTGATTTTGACACTTAGAAAAAAATGAATCAAAAGGAAAACAAGCTCGTGCTCTATTTCAAAACTTCACCATCATGAACCAAAGTATGCGAGAACAAAATTTTGCTGTGTGTAACTAAAAATCAGAATGAAACGTAGAGTATTTTTTTACTCTACAGTATCCATTAACACTTTTCATGCACCAACATGACTTTAAATCATTCAAGCCATACAAAGGTGTTTTAATCATGTGGATATAATGGTAAGGTATATCCTAGAGTGAATGATCCAAAACTTTCATATGGTCCCCATTTTTAGGAAAATGGGGCATGTTGATCTCAACAAATAGCATAATCTTTGAATCCTTATGTTATTAGATAGACCTAAACCTTCTAGCCAGACTTCAGATATAAAAACACTTACTTGAGATTGAAGTCGATATTATATTAATAGATGGATATAATAATCATTAGTGGTTATCAGTAAATGTTCTAGATCAATGGAGAAAATAAAAATTAAGAAGTGGTGGGAACATTTCCAACCACACACTATCAAAATCCATATGTACATCCTTTCAATAAGGCTAAAAGGTACCTCATTTTTAAAATAGTATGGCCCAAATCACCTTTTTATATAGTGAGACATGCTTAAGGACACATCCCATTAGTAATTATCCCAACATGTGGGTCTTATATAATAGATATCAATCAATGGCATATTCCTAGTCTCCCATAAGAGAGAAGTGGTCATTACTATTAGAATCTGGAAAGGCTAGATATATATGCAGAGTATCTAGGAGTCTTAATCCCTAACATATATATGGTGTAAGAATATTTACTTCATGTGATATGGTATAACACTTATAAATGGAATCTATAGGTTGGGTAGGTTGAGATCTGATGGAATTGTAATGACAATTTTATACACTAAATAGTTCAAATTTTACTCAAAATGGGATTTTTTTACTGATTAATAAATTCTTCAATTTAGTAATAGTTATTTTTACAATTAGATTGTATAAATTCTTGGTAGGAATAAAAATTTCATGAAATGGTTTGATATAATAAGGAATGACACCCAGTGAATTTGAATTTTGGCCATTTATATAATCATTAGATAAGAAATTAAAACTCATTTTTATCAACTAAAGTAATAAATTCATGACTATCCATAACAAATTGATCTTCAAGATATGTATTTTTACAAAAAATAACAATATATCACCATCATTTACCATCAAGTTTAATAAACTAAGATGTGAAACCTAATTTCTTAGCAATGATAGCATATAATTATTCATAAGAACTAAAATTCATTATGTTTATTTTAGAAGTGATCCTTTATATAATGTATGTTGTTCCCTATAGGTGCTCATTAAATTATTCCCTGATCTTATAAATGGTTACCATATTTACCATATATAATGAATTCTTTTCTTTGGGCAAAAAATCAGCTAGAAATGTTGTCCATCTAGCTAATCTGCTAGATGCTCATTTATTTTGATTATATGGGTTCTGTAAAAAAACTCATAATTTTTTTATAGATATGATATTATAAAAAATATCTTATACCCAATAAATAACATAAAGGAATGACTATATTTAATCGCTGCTAACAATTATTTATGAGTGGAATGATATTTGACCTGGGCCTATTTAAATGTTCCTAAAGCCAATTAGTAAGTCCTTTTAGTGCCATATCATAATCTCTCTTTTATAACTACACCCCAAAATTTATCATATGCATTATTTTATATTATATTTAAACATTTACTAGGTATTTTTAGTGGTGGAAAATTCTAACAATCTGTCTTAATTATTTTTAAAACTTTGATCATTTTATCATCCCATGGAGGAGGTGATTTTGACAATCTCTTACTCATTATAAGTTTATCTTGTGTAATATTGAAATAATAACCTACATCATAATTAATTCATCCCAAAAACCTCTAAATTATATTTTTTCTTATCATAACATCAAGAAAAAAAATTATATCCTTTAGAATATTATCTTAAACAACAACTTATATAGATCTTATAGTTACTCATAGAAACAGTATTCCATCCGTAAGTGTTTCCATTTTATTTTAATAAATAACAATACCATTATCATATAATAACTTGTAAAACTAATCAAGATTATTTAAATTATTTTTTGGAGATTTTGAAAATTTTAAAATATCATCTATGTAAACTTGATGAATTTAGATAACAGATTAAAAATTTGATTCATCATATTTTGAAAAATACTTATAGAGATTTTTTAAACTAAATGGAAGAACATTCCATTCACACTATCCAAATGGTGTGAGAATAGATTTTTTATATTTGTCTCCGTCATCTACTTGTATTTTCCAAAAACTAGATTTTAAATCAAACTTACTATATACTTTACTTCCTTTTATATTTTTGTGAATTTCATCCTCTAAAGGAATATGATGTTTTACTAAAATGATATATTTATTTATAGGTAGGTATTTTACAACTAGCCTCTTTTTTCCTTTGATTTTTTGTGCCTATTTGTTGATGTAAAATGTAGATCTCCTAATTAAATCCATTGCTTTAAATTGTGATATTCATTCATAACATTCATGCCTTAATAAAGGAGACATGCCAAAGTGATGTGCTTTAAATTAGGTTCTATTGTTTTTCCATCTTTATTAGTGATCGATTTGAGTTCATTTCAACATTTATGTGTCTTCCTATTTTTGAATGCAAGTATATTTTTAGAGAAAAAATACTTCTTGATCTTATAAATAGAATATTCAATACTTGCAATGCATAAATTGATAACTTTATTAATCCAAGTATTATCTATTCTCTTTTTGGATTTTTATTACAAATAGATTTTACAAATGTAATTTTTTCTTCATAAAATCATATAATCCTCCTAGATTTACATGATCAATAATGGATATAAGATATAGATGAGTTAAATTATTAGATCCAATAATCATGTCATACTCTAATATCTTATGTTAAACAAACTTAAACTACATTTTCTCATTATTTATCAAGACTAGAATTAACTAGGACCATTCATATATAATGGTCTTAGTGTTTAATGTCAACCTAATAAAATAAGGTTGCCATTGATATGTGGGGATACTATGATATCTTTCAAGATAAATAATAGCTCCTATGTATTTACCCCTAATATAAATATTAGCACCTCTACATATATTTATCATGTGAATACCCTTCTTATTCTAGATTCATAGTATGTTAGAATTCTTATTCAAACATGGTGTCATCATATTATTCTTTAGCTTCTTCCTTAAGAAGTTTTTATATCTAAGCTTGGGCTTTAGAGAGGAATACTTTTAATTTCTCTATTTTGTCTTTCCTCCATAATGGTCTAGAATGATCCTGTGAGTTTTAAGTTTGATCAATCCTACCTTATATAGCTAATATTTAGAGATTAGGAATTCATTTTTTGAATCTATCCGTTTGAATTTTTTCTTTTAATAACTTTAATTCATACTAATTCTCTATCTATAATTTTTATTTCATGTGAGCATTTATAGTAGTAGCCAAATAAAAAGGTGTCTCATTGTACCTTTTTCTCATATTTTCAAGGTACTAAGATAATTCCAAAGCATGAGGGAAAGTAAATAATTAATTCATATGAATCTAAAATCCTATCTCATAGTCATAATCATAATATTCTAAAGATTATAAATAATAATGGTTTAGATTAATATTGTGTTCATCCTGACTGTCATCAAACACATAAACAATGTCTCATTCATATTTTACATTAATCCTTACAAATAAATATATATTATCTTAATTAATACCATTTAAATTTAAAAATTTAACCTTCTTAGGTTCATTTTCTTGTTAGGACACATATTGGCATAGTGTTCTCCTTGGTAGATAAAAAAATTGACTAGGTTTTTTCAAAAAGTCATATTTCCTTTTTCTAAATATTTTTCTGTACCTACTACTGGTGAAGCTCATTCTCATAAAAGGTTTATTTTTCCATGGCTTATATGTCTATGTGGGAAAATTACATGGAGGATGCTATTTATTTTTCCTTATTTTACTATATTTTTTGAATCCACACATCCCAAATTCTCTCCCTAGTTTTGATATATTTTAACACCTATCTCATTGTGAAATATTAAGGTTTATTTATGTTGTTTTCTTTTCATACACAAATTTTCATGAATACCTATGTTATTATGGTTGATTCTTGTGAATGAAAATTATGTTAATTCACTACCAATTGCTTCTTTATACATTTTACCAAAATATTTTTGATATCTAATCTTGTATGCAGGATTATAGAAATGTCTTGAACTATAAAATAGGCCTTCCATGTAACACATGTATTCATCTAATCTTCTCATATCAAAAATTAATATTTAATTAGCTTGGTACTATTCATGGCTTTATCATTATTAAGTGTACCAACATATTCCATAATCAAAGAATTGCATAAAGCGTAAATTGGTCAATCATTATCAAAAATAGATTATTGGCTATTGGGATCCACCAAATCCCACCATTACTTGATCATACAAATGAAGTTGTTAGACAACTTTTCTATTACTTCACTTGGATGTTTTCTATAGGATATTACTTGAGAATTTTCAAATTAAAACATAACATGGATCATTTATTTCCTCTTGTGAGGGGACTCATAGGTAAATATACATAATAATGGATAATGATTAAATTTTATCATTTGTCCCTATAAGAGAATCTAAGAAGATACTTGATAACCTATATCTATTGATTATTCTTCATGAAATAATTTGATCTTATCCATGATTATTTGAAAGGCTGATCTACATAAAATTATTTTTCTGGTAAACTCTTTTATATAGTTTTAATAGACACATTTTGCATTTTTTGTACTTTTAGGTATTTTTACTACTAGTAAAGCTTAAATAAGGATGGTCCAATTCTTTATATTCTGAAGATGGTTCTAGTAATTGAGGTTGTTATTGACTAAATTATTGTAATATATCAAGAATATGAGCTATCTTGTATAATTGAATTACCATTTCTTTGGTGATGTTGTTAGTAATGTTTTTAATATTTCTTATGTTTTTATTTGTGTTGTATTTATTACTGATTAGAGAATCAATTTTAGGAACTTGAAAATGTGATTATGTCCTTATAGCATTGATTTTGGTATCAATTTCACTATTAACCTTTTTAATGTTTTGTTTAATGTTTTCAATATCACTTAATTTTAAATAACATAGTCATTTTTATCTATTATTAGATAAACAATTTGGTGCATCTTATTAGCAATATTGTCTTGGAGATGTCCAATAGATTGAGGTATCCCTTCTGAGATAAATCAATTGAATGAAGTAATTAACTAATTTGGGATAGATATCTATAAATGTATTATATATTATTATTTAAACATTTAGTAGATAATTTATTCTATTTTAACAATATAAATTCTAGGGATTGATCTATATTCTTATCTATTTATCTTAGGTAATAAATCTAAGATTCATATTTTACATATGGAGAGTACTGGTTGAAGTCAATAGTTTTGGGAAACACCTTCTTAGTGATTTATTCATATCTTAAAGGTGTTTTCCAAACATGATACTTTCCTTATTAATATTTAGATGGTTTAAAGGCTCTTTCCATAGAAATATTCTTAGCTTTAGCTAATAATTCATGATTTTTATGGATTATGATTAGATTTTCTTTATCATGAATCTTAACTGTGGCTATAACCATATCAATTAATGAGATATCAAGAATATTTTGGTAGTATTAAAGGAATTATTAATCTATTTTTGGATCATTAATCCTCTTAAGATGTATACATACTAAATTGGAGGAGGATCTAACATTCTTCATGTGATCTTGGAAGCCTGATGTCTGGTATGAAACTTTGATAACATTTTTTGGTAGGTCTTTTATAGATGTGGAAAAAGATAAATAATTATTGATATTTTGTATAAAATCAATATCCATTATCCATTTACTATGTATTTTAGGTTAATACCATTATAGAGTCTCATTAGGCATGATTTATCTATTTTCATTAGATTGAAACACCACACTTTTGCCTTGAATTGATCCATGATTTACAATAAGGTTAAAAATATTGGTGATATGATGCATTACATTTTATTAGAAATATATGGGACAATAACCCTCAATCATTTAAATTCCATGAGTTTGAATAAATATTTTATGTACCTTGTTTATATTTGATTCTTCTTGTATGGATATAGGATAATTCGAGTAGTATATAAAATAAAGAGGACGATCATGTAGACCAATCTGGATAAAATTATGAATACTAATATAAAAAGTGGTATGTATATTATCTAAGGCATAATTGACAATAATAACATTTATACCTCTTCTAAATAAAGGAAATAAACCAACAAAGACAACATTAATATGAAGGAATTTAAACTTATGTTGACTCTTAAGTTGTTTGATTTATTTATCAAATAAAATCTACAAGTGATACTTATAGTCATTTTTATGGGTTACTTTAAAGACATTTTCATATATTTTGATATTAGTTTTAGCAATCAAGTTAAAACTAAACAATTTATTATAAACATCACCAACCTTAATTTTAATAAGTTTCTAATCAAGGCATGGATTTTTTAATTCAATTTCAATAGAGGATTCATTAATAGTAAATAACTAACCTTGAGATATTTATGGAAGTTTTATATCTATAGTGCCTAGAGTATTAGATGATTTTTAGTTTGAGAGATCTATGATGTTGATTATCTTCACTACTAAACATGTCCAACAATGGGTTTTCACATGTTCAATATATCATTCCCTTTGTTATTTTCACTAATAGTATGGATGATATCATGACATAAAAGTACCACAACTCACATAGTATAATGTGGATACATAATTAAAGACATTTTATTGATATAAAAAAATGTACTGATATTACAGACCAATAGCTTAACATGGCTATGATGCCATTATAGATACCATTAAAAATTTATATTCTAATGTTCTTATTTCTAATTAATTATAGATAACATTACACACTAATATTTTAATGGTCAGATTTTTGATTTGCATGGTTTGTTTATGATAAGTGAAGATCATAATGTATGAATCCTTATGTTACTAAATAGACTTAGACCTTCTAGATGCACTTTAGATCCAAATAGACGTACTTGATATCAAAGGAGAGATTATATTTATATATAAATGGAAGCATAATCAATCATTGTTAGTAAATATTTTAGATCAACATAAAAAAAAGTAGTGGTGAATATGTCTCACTAAACACCACTAAAATACATATGTACATCCTTTCAACAAGGCTAAAGGTACCTCCTTTTTTAAGTGGTAGGGTCTACCTCACCTTTTCATATGGTTGGAAATGTTGATGGTCATACCCCATCAGTGGTGAACCCAACATGTGGCCCCTCTACGATAGATATCAATTAGTATCATCTTCATAGTCTCCCATAGGAGAGTAGTGGTCACTACTATAAATTTTTGGAAAGGATAGATATATGTGCATATTATTGAGGAGTCTTAATCTATGATCCAACTATGGTAAAGTAATATTTTACTGATGTGAAATGGTAAAATGCTTATAAATGGTAGTGTAGGTTGGGTAATTTGAGATTTGATTGCATTGTACTTATGGTTATGTACACTAAATAGTTAAAAATGTACTTAAAATAGATTTTTTAAATCAA
This sequence comes from Torreya grandis, assembly GCA_037957365.1. Lineage (NCBI taxonomy): Eukaryota > Viridiplantae > Streptophyta > Pinopsida > Cupressales > Taxaceae > Torreya > Torreya grandis. The sequence continues at coordinate 4,102,907 of JARHVA010000493.1, read as the reverse complement.
TGAATATATTATTTAGTTTATTAGGATTTATTATTATAGATGTATCATTTGAAGGCTTAGTAGGAAATTGTAATTCAAGAAATGGTTTGATATAGGTAGGAATGGTACCTAGTGATTTCTATAAAAAATGTTGAATAATATTTAATTGACCATTCATATGACCAGTGGATAATAAATTCAAACTCACTTATTCCCATTAAAGTAATAAAATCATGACTATCCAAAATAGATTGAACTTTAGGATACGTATTATTATAATAAATAATAATAGATCCCCAACATTTACCATCATGTTCCATAAATTGATATGTGAAACCTAATTTCATATAAATGATAACATATGATTATTCATAAGATCTAGAAGTCATTATATTTATTTAGTAAGTGAGCCTTTATAAGATGGATATTGTTCCCTAGAGGTGCTCATGAAATTATTCCCTAATCTCAGAAATGCTTACCATATTTACCATATATCCTAAATTATTTTATCTGGACACAAAATCAACAAGGTAATTTTCTTTTCTGGAGATGTGTTCTAGTATGAAATCAAAATCAGATAAAAATGTTGACCATCTAGCTAATATGTTGGATGATCCTTTATTCTAAGTATCTGGGCTCTACAAGAAACTCACAAAGTTGTTAATATATGATCTTATAAAAAAATTATTAGAATTAATAAATAACATAAAGGAATGAATAAATTTAGTGTCTCCTAAAAATTATTTATGAGTATAATGATAGTTGATATAGGCATGTTTAAATATGTCTAAATAAAATATTCAAGTCTTTTCAGTTCCATGTTATAATATATCTTATAGAAACACAACCCAAAATTGATCAAATGCATCAGTTTATTTTATCTTCAAACCTTTACTAGGTAGTTTTAATGGTGGAAAATTATGAAAATTTATCTTAATTATTTTTATAGCTTCTATCATTTTATCATCCCATGTAGGAGGTGATTTTGACAATCTCTTATTTAGAAGTAGTCTACCATGTGAAAATAATAACTTGTAACATAATTAATACATCCCAAAAACCTCTAAAGGGTCCTTTTATCTATTATAACATCAAATTTTTTTTGATATCCTTTAGAATATGGTCCTAAATTATTAATGTAGAATTTTTCCCACTATGTTGTTTTACCTACATGATCTAATTAGTTTGATTAGGTTAATAATATGTCATTAGGGGAAATATACTCTAAGTCATTTTATAATTGTGAATTAATTTAATAACCTTTTTGGGTGACCTAATTCCTCACTATATAATGTACATTCCCATTTACTTTTTGGTTAGTCATGCTAATGCAAATTTTTGGTTCTAAAGACAAGCTTATTTCATTTATAGTTGTTCTTTAGATTTCACTGCTCTATATAGTTTTAACTTCATGTATTTGATACTATCTAGATATATATACATATATATATATATATATATACATATATATATATATATATATATATTGATGTGGATTTTATGCACACAAAAAATACCTTTACAAGGTATCCTCTAATTTATTAGGATCAATGAAATGATTTCAATAAAATGTATGACTTATAGGGTGTTAAATTTTATAACAACTTGTTGGTGGAATAACAATGTGTGAATTAGGTTTTTAACCATAGATGGGTTGGATATGGATGAACCTAAATCTACTTGAGATGGGTGTAATAATGACTTATTTAACTAAGGTGAGAAACACTTTCAATAACAAATCAAAAGAGAGGGAAAGGAAGAGCATAAAATAGGCATGTTGACACACAAGATGAAAAACTTTCAAGACCATCACTTAAACTAAAATAGGACAAGAAATAAAAATATCAATATTTAATGTAAGCTATTGTATCACACTAATAATCAACCACATTAAGGAATCAAAGGAAACTAAAACATAATAAACTTGAACATTCAAAATTAAAGGTTCCCCTATTTGTTAGATTTCTATTACACATCTACAAGGGGGTTTATGATTAGAATCTAGAGGGCATTAAAATAAAATATAGCTTAAAATTAATTAATATATTGAAAAATATAACTCATGTACAATCAAGTAACTAAGATATAATAATGACACCATGTCCCACATAGTCTATAGAATTGGAGAAGAATCAAGATTTACACATAAAGACTAAGTTGAGAAAAAATTATCAAAATTTCCTATTAATATTAATAGCCAAAATTCTCATCCATTTGGGCTTGGGAAGTTACACATATAAATAATCTTGGGATGGGGAAGGCCTCATCTCTCAATCATCATACAAATTTACAAGTCCAAAAATATAACAATGTGTCCAAAATCATGCAAAGGATGCATGTACAATGATAACATTAAAAATAGACTCTTTATAGCTAAAATAAAACTAATGCATGTAATGAATAAATGGAACTAAATTTCCCATTAAACCCAAAAACATGCAAGTACATAGTTATATTTAGGTGGGTGATGATATAGTACCACTGGCTAAATAAATAGATGGAATAATTATTTTTATAACTAAATTAACCACTAGGGCCCCGTGAGGGATCAATATTGGGCCTATCAAAATCTATAATATCATAAATATTAACAATTGGGCATCCTTTGTTGTTGTGGAAACACTGATAATTGGTTGAGTACTAGGGCCTGATCCAGAAACTACCTCTTCTACCTTGAATTCTTCAAATAACATGTGTGTTCCATCAAACTCTTTATTTATGATGTCAAAATTGAGTAGGGAAGGTTTGAAGAGCTGATGGATTCAGACATCAACCTTGTTTGTTCACATTCCAACCTCTTTAATTCTTCTCCTAAAGCTTCCTTTCTTACCAACCTATCTTTAGAAAAATTAATTGATTGAAAAACTTCATCATTGGTTCTATATATGGTACTTTCAACTTATTTAGATTTGTTTTCAACTACCAATATAAGGTTTTCAAAATTTGGCCTATTAACTAGTTCACCTATAGGATACACCACATTAGTGACCCTCATGTCCATCAAAATCTCTAAGGCCTCGATTTCATGATTAATAAAAAGTATTAATCTAATTATGCTAACCAAGGAAGCATCTCTTCTTATAATTACATAGTTAAGGCACTAGGATGCATCCATGTTGGTTATAAAGTTGAATTGGTTGAATGCACTAGTTTTGGAACATTGAGCCAAGAAATTCAACCTCTTCTCTAATTCTCTCATTTGATGCCAAAACTTGGTTTCATTTTCCCTATTGGATTGGATTTACATTCTATAAATCTAGATGTTATTCAAAATATTTTATATCTTAGTAGCCATACTCTGTACATCATCAATTTAATTCTCAAGGAGTATGCATATTTTTTCTTTGCTTCAATATTTTATAAACTTTATATTTGTTCTAATACATTTCCTTCATGGCCTCACTAGAAATATCCACAATATTAAATACTAATGGGATCATTTGGATTCCTCTTGGGTTTCCTTAATAAGGGAAATATATTCTCCCTCTATTCAAATTCCATTTCTTCCCTAGTGTTTAGATTTAAATCCTTCCTCTTCCTTACCCTTTAAATGGTCCCACTTTTCTTTTTGATGTGATGACCAAATTTTTTCTCTCATCCCTTACATTATACATTTCATTTACCCATTGGGGAATAACAAGTTCCCCTATTTCTTCATTTGGACCTTGGTATATAGATATAGAAAGTGGAGGTGTCATAGGAGGGGGTGTTACTATTGATGGTGCTAATGATGCATTTATTTGAATTGGTAATTAAAGAGGTGGGTAAGTAATTCTATTCCATGGAGATGGTTCCTTTATTGAATTAACCTCATCCACAAACTTTTTTAAGGTTGGGGTCCTCTTAATAGTCATAGTAGCTGATGGCATGGGTGATGACTGGGGAATTAGTATCTCTATTATAATTTATCATTTCATGGGAATTTGTGTCATTTTGGGATTAAAAATGGAAACATTAACTAGATTCTCAAAATGGACTTCCTTTTTATGAGTCTTTATTTTTTAGAAGAATAAATAATAGATGAATCCATATAACTGGATATAAAACTTTTGAAATAGTTATAAGTAAAACTATGGTTGGAATATATACATTGATAATAGATGAAACAAGGGAATAAACTACCTCATTGATGTTTTTATTTTGTTTTCCTATGATGATTTGTTGATCCAAATGTCAGTTGGGGTTTCGTCCACGTATGGGCCTCCTAGACTTATGGCTTTAGCTTTATCCAATTCTGTCTCTTCATCATCTATAGGTGCCTCTTCACTTATTTATAAACCTAACTCCTTAATTTTTTATACATATTCTTCCTCCTCGTTAGTTGAATATTTAAGTAAATATATTACCTACTTGGCTCCTCTTTCTTTGCTTCTTCCTATTCCTCCTCATTAAGGGAATCTTACATGGTGGGAGGAACAAGTGATGGCCTTTCTTCTAATTAATTTCCCTTGGAGTAGGTGCAAACATATTTGGGCTTACAATAGTAAGTGATTATGGGGGGAATATAAGGTGGAGGATATGGTGAAATAACTAAAGGAATAGTAGTGTGTAAATCACCAATGTAGGTGGTGGTAAAGGAATGGTTGGTGTAATAATAACAGTGGTGTAAAAGGTCACCAAAGTTATAATGGTAGGGAGAGTTTGAGTAGAAGTCTCCTCATTGATGGTTATGGATGTTTTTGAACTTACCTAAGGAGACTTGGGAGAATTAGGACTAGTTATAATAGTAATAAATAATCCTATATAAATTAAAGGAGACTAATATGGTTAACTTTTAAAGGGGTGGTAGATGTGTTAAATTAAAAATGTTCTTCCTCTATCTACCTAAAGGAGGTGTAGACTTATACTTTATTATAGTTTTTCTAAAAGCCTTAGCAGTTTTGGATAAAAATGTAGAAGGCAATCAAGGACTTGGGAGAGCTTTTAGAATTTACCTCCTTATTTGAGGGTCAAACTCCCTCTAGTTTTTTGAATCCCCTTCTTCTAATAAAATTTTCTCCCCTACAAGATAGGAGGGTTGATCTTGTACATGTGAATAATGTGACTAGGTTAGATGACACTAATAGATCCATGAATTCAAAAAGATTACATCATGATCATATTCCTAGTGACCATATGAAATTTTCATCTTTATCTTCTACTTAAGGTATTGGAGGTATGCCCTTACCCTCTTCCTATGATCCCATTCCCTAAATGGTGCTACCTTTATATTGTAATAAGTCATATCCTTTGCAACTTGGATGAAATGTGACCTAATCACATATGGTATTTTCCTAATAATTAATGGAATTTTAAAGTAATAATCTAAGTGTTTTTATTCTAACTCTTCATAAATGTGTTTGTAAATTTTATTTCAGACATAGTGTGTTAGTAATAGTAGAGATGTTTGTGTGCCTTCTATCCTAATGACAATGACATCGAGGTAATACCAGTAGCCCCCATTTTTTTGAGGCTCCTTGTTAGGTTATCAGATAACCTAGGCATTAGAGTTCCATAAATTAATTGAAACACTTGAGGATATACCTCATCACATATCCTTTGATTTTTTTTGAACCTATATATGAACATAAAATAATAATCTTCACTAATCATGTTTCCTAGGTATTCCATTAAGGGTTTCCATAATTTCTTGTGGTTATTATGAATTTTTCTTAATAATGCATCCACTAAATAGGACATCATGTATAAATCACCATCAACTAGCCTTTGATCAAGTTAAAAAAATTGTGTCTTCATCCTAACACTTATGATCTCTCTCAGGGTGATAATTTTGTTAGATGTGAAGATAATGATTAATAATAGGACCTACTTAACCTGTACATATGTAGTGTTAGCAAAAACATATAATCGATCCATAGATATCCTATTTCTTGGTATAAATTTTAAAATATAATTGGATTAAATCCCTCCTTTTGGGTTATTCCTTGGGACTTGAACTAGCCATTATTTATCCTTTCCCTCTATGGTATTTTACTTGAGTTAGACACTATCTAAGACTTGGTTATACACAGTCTCAAGGACCATAAGTCTAATATACTTCTAAAATATCATACTAGATATATAATAAATAGTTTTCTTTAATTTTCCTAATGTGTAGACAATCCATAGAAAATATTCCATTTAAAAATAAATCTCTATGTAGGTTTATGCAAGACATTGCCTTTGGTTTTATCACTGCTTGGTGGAGGCATTATGATTTAATGGGAATCAAGTCATCTATATATTTATTCTCATCTGGATAAATTTAATTTTACATATAATACAACACCACAAATTCCATTTTGTCACACAATATAGAGTAATGAAGGAATTTAAAGTCTAAGGAACTCTTATTAAACATAGTATATATAAATTCCTCACCTCTAGCATAAAAATACATAGAATGAGCTTGAGGATGACCCAAATTTAAAGAGGAGGCCATATTTTTTCAATATAAATTATGAAATTTATTGTTAAAATTGTTTAGTTTGTTCTTTATAAGTTTACTAAAAAAATTAGGGCTTCGTAGATGCTTGAGGGCTCAAAATTGTAATGATTGATCAAGATATTAATGGTGAAATGAATTTCCTTTGTGTAGATTTTGAATATATCACTTTAAATTTGAGATTTGAATGCACTCACGTGTCATCAATGCAAATAATGACATTTTTATTTAATTATCATTTCAATTTGAATGTGATAGTCATCTTTGGTGGGTTTAATTTCTTTTCAAATGAAAACATTTCATTAAATTTACATGTCTAGTTATCCCTTTTTAGACAAATGCCACTTCTTCATTCACTGGCTCTTTTGCTCTACTATTGACCTTATTTATGTGTACATTTGTTATACTCAGTTTAGATTATGACACTTTTCTAATCTCCATTCATCTAGCTCTTTATATTTATAGTTTTTTTCATATGCTTTGGTACATGAGTTAATGTGATTGATCTACATTCAATAGTCTTGAACATGTGGGAACCCAAAAGGTTAGATCCATGGACAAATGTATATTATAAATGTGTATGCCCCATAGGGCTATGGGTAATCAAATGCTAAGATGTGGCATGATCTCAGAGACTTGGAGACTCTAATACATGGGACCATAGGACCATTAAACCCTTGAATTTGCTTTTATACTTATGAATTTGTGGTTTGAATGTAAATGTGCCAAGTGTCACCTATTTATAAGTTTGTAATATCAGAACCATTTAACTATGAATCATCAAACTATGTTAATCCTTCCAACATTTTAGTTAATGAAAATATGCTAATTTTCTAATTCTTGGAACCATGGAATCTCAAAACCATTAGACTCTATAAGCTCAGACCTATTAGTCTATGGATAATTATGTAATTTTTTTACATTCCCAAGTTCACATGAGTGCACCACATGGTGTGGTTTTGGAGATTGGGGACTCAGAACACTTTGAATTTATTTTGAACTTTAAAGGTTCCATGTAATGTCATAATTCCATGATTGTACAATCAAGAACTTAGGATTTTTTTAAATAATTTAAAATCTCTTGGGAAAGTTGAACTCTTTGAATGATAGGATAGTACCACCTATCACAATATCATGCAATAAAGGTGAGTCTCGATCGTGGGTGTTTAACAAATCTTAGTTGATAGTACTATGATCATACATAACACATAGGAAAACTAGGATGAAAAATATATTCATACAATTGGTTGATAAATAAGAGCATAGATTTTAAAAGGAACATATGAAAACCCAAGTTTCAAAGAACTTAAAATGTTCATTCAATATTGACTTTTATGACTCAAGTTTTTATAAATTTAGACTCATGGAAATAACCTTAGAATTTACATGAATAACATCATATTATGAACTTATAAGGTTTACAAGTCCCCTAAATAAAGATTTCCAATAATAATGGGTCCCCATTTGATATTTTAAAATGGGGTGCATGTGTGTGTTTTAGGGTAAAACAAATGGTGACTCACAAGGGAAAATATTCTTAAGTATTTTGAGAATCCAAAATTTTATAAATATCATAAAAACACTTTAGCCATACCTAGACCAAAATAAATAGACCAAACATTTAAATAAAATCTTTCTTCCTCATGAAAAATATCAAAATTTTCATTTGTTGGTCTTGAGTGTGTTATTCTTGTGAAATTAATTCCTTCTTGTTATGAGAGTTTTGACCAAGTCCTAGATAAACACAGTAGGTTTTAGTTTGACCTTTAGATTTCATAATTAAATAATAACATAAGATTGGGCATTATTATTCTACCATCAAGGCATCCATAACCCTGATAGAGATACCTATGATTTTAGTTAAATACTTACTCTAATGTTAAATTATCATCCATATCCCCAATAGAAACTTTTTTGAATCACCTATCCTTTATCAATTTATATGATTTTTCTTGAAACATAGATAGAGAAATGTTGGGAACCACCACTAAGTGTACGTATAAGAAAAACTTATTTAAGTTAATTCATACCTATCAGTTTGTCTCCAATTCTATGTTTATTATTTCTCATCCAAGTTTTATCATGTAGTCATGTAGTCAACCTTTAGAGATAAAAAATATTTCCAAAGTTTGCATGATTATATTAGAGTAGATTCCAAAATTCAAGTAATTTCACTCAATCTAAGTAGAACTCAATCAATTTATGATACATAAGTTTATTTCTAACCATTTAGTACTATTATAATATATGTTTGTGAATACCAATTATGTTTTTAATACTTTATCCCTTTGTTTTGGCCATATCCTTTATGACTTCACTACAAGAAATTAGTTGATCTACATTGTAAATTTAATAAAATAAAATAGGAATCATGACAAATAATCTACTAAAAAAATGTAAAAAGTAGGAAATATAATCTACTCCTAATCTAAATTTCCACTTATAGTTCACTCTGATGCATCTCTAGTTGGAGTAGCCATGAAGTAGTGCTTCAAAAATTATCCATTGACTATAAAATTGAGGTTTTAACCTTCAAGATCTTTTAGTCAAAATGTATTATTATCTATATTTTTGATATGTAATAAGTTCCAATCCATAAAGGAGTGAACTTATCATGTTTTCCCTTTGTTTCATGTGATTTATCTTATAAATCCACTAAGTCTAAAATATTAAAGGCCTTGATCTTAGATCTTTTGTCAAACCAGTGCTTGATAATATCTTGATGTTTATTGACACTGTGTAGTGCTTCAATTTTTGTATCTTTTAAGTAGATTATCTCAAGTAATGTAGATTAAATCCTTTAATATTCACTCATATTCTCTTACATGAATTGGTATTTTAGTATCTTTAGAGTAACAGGGAAGACTAGTTGTTATCCATACACCAACATAAAATTTAAAGTTTTGAGGGCTTGCTTGTACCTAGTTCTATCTTCCCATAGTGCATATTTCAACAAGAGATGGCATTTTTAATGAAATTACTTATATTTTCACATATAATAATTATATATCACACAAAATAAGCAAATATAAGAGATCACATAGCAATAATTTCCAATAGAGTATATTACTAGATAATATAGCATATCTACTTCATGGGGGAAACCTCTACAACAATACAATAAGATCAAAATACTTAATATGATGATTAAAGACTAACCACTACCTATTATATATAGTATACTTATCCATGGTTATTCCATAGTCTAACCTAACTAAGAACATAGAGAAATGTAAAAAGAATATAAAAGAGGTATGTAAGCCACAAGTCAGCCACACATGTCCCTAGACATGCTAAAGGTTAAGGGCATAGCATGCCCCTCTCCTTCAAAACAACATTGTCCTCAATTTTGAAATAACTATGGATGTTGATGCATAAAGGATTCATCCTTCTAGGTGGCATATTCACATGTCATATACTTCCATTTGATCAGATACTCCTTAATCACTCTAGACCATAGCTACCTAGTGTGCATTTAAAGGATCACCTTAGGATCAATAATAACTCTCCCTTACTCATTCAATTTTGGTAACTCAGTATGAGTGAAAAATCTATATCCAATTAATTTATTCAAGCATGATACATGAAATATGGGATACATGCGAGTGGATGAAAGAAACTCTAACTTGTAGGCCACACTACCAATTTTATGCAAGATCTGATAAGGCCTATAATACTTAGGGGACAAATTGTTATCCTTTTTTTATTAATTTAAGGAAATATTTTTATATGTCTTCAACTAAACAAAGACCCAATCACTAATGTCAAAATTCCTCTCACTTTCATGTAGATTTGCCTTCTATTTTATGAGATTTTGGGCCATGGCTAAATTTTCATGCAAACTTGCAAAGACCTCCTATTGATGGTGAATATGTTACTCAACTACACAAAAATTATGATGTACCTTTAATATTAAAGTGATGGATGGAGGGTGGTATCCATATAAGGCCACAAAGGGATATATTTTAGAATAAATATGAATAGAAGTATTATAACACCATTCAGTAAGTGGCAACTAATGAAACCATTTATCCTATTTATTAGAAACAAATAACAGAGTTATCCTTCTAGGCATTTGTTGACTACCTTAGTTTGCCAATATAATTTAGGATGATAAGATGAGATATGAGCTAAGTTGGTGCCTAAACATACAAATAATTTAGTCCAAAAATTACTAGTGAAAATTGGATATCTATAATTGATAATGATCTTAGGAGTACCATGAAGTTTCTGAATTATATTGAGAAAAGTAGAATCTATTGTAATAGTAATAAATGGATATGATAAAGAGAAAAAATGATCATAACTATTAATATGATCCATAAAAACCATGCTAACATTTTTACTATCAGATCTTCAAAACCCTATAATGAAATCATAGACACCTCCTCCCAATGTTGGTTAGGGATGGATAAAGGCTAAAAAAACTTGGGGTTTTGATTGTTTCACATTTATTTTTTTGACAAATCATACATTCAACCACATATTTTTGGACATCTCCCTTGAGTCCTTCCAAAAAAAAAATATTCTTGATTTTATGATAGGTTTTTAAAAATCCTAAATGACCACTAAGTGGAGTTGTATTAAGTTCTTGAAGGATTTTTTGTTTGAGAAGAGAATTATTACATAAGTATAATTTTTCTTTATACCATAATGTAATACCCTTCCATGTGAATTTTTCAAATCCACCCAAACCTTGCTAAATATTTATAATAAAATCATGGGTAAAACTATCATTTTTTAATTTTGATATTGCTTCCTCTAGTCAATCTGCCTACTAAATGGTCTTGGCACATAGCAATGCCTTATCTGATTCATCCCTCTTTGATAGTGCATCTACCACCACATTTTCCTTGCCTTTCTTGTAGACTATTCAAAATCATATCCTAACATCTTAGTTACCCATTTATGTTATTATTTTGATGAAAACTATTATTCCAAAAAATATTTGAGCTGTCATGATTAATCTTTACCTAAAAGTGACAACCCATCAAATAAGGTCTCCAGTATTTGATTTCATGTAGAATGCCCATCATTTCATTCTCATAGATGGGTTTGAGCCAATTTTTACCCTTTATTTTATGACTTTCAAATGTAAAAAATATCCTTATTCCATGAGCATAACACCCATACCATATCCATATGCATCACATTCAACCACAAAAGTCTTAGAAAAATCAGGAGTGGCCAATTCTAGAGTGGTGCGCATAACCAGTTTTAATTATTCAAATGCTCTAGTAGTTATATTAGTACACTAGGAGCTTTTATTCAAAAAAGAGGTGAGTGGGGATTTAATTCTACTATAATTTTAAACAAATCTATGATAGTAACCATTTATCCCTAGAAATCCCCCTAGTTACTTGAGTATCTTAGGAACCGGCCAATCTACTAGTACTTGGATTTTTTTAGGATCCACTTTCACTCCTTCATGTGAAACCATATGACATAAATGCACAACCTCCCAAGCTCCAAAAGTACATTTGGAATGTTTTGCATACAATTAATGTTGTTATATAATTAAGAGTACCTATTTCATTTACTACAAATGGTCTTCCCAATTTTTAGTGTAAATGAGGATATCATAAAAAAACACCAGAACAATTTTTTTCAAAAATAGCCTGAAAATATTATTCATCAAACTCTAAAAGGTGGATGGTGAATTTTTTAGACCAAAAGGCATAACCATAAACTCATAATGTCTCTCATGAGTTATTAAATCTATTTTAGGTGTCTTCATCATGGATTTGGATCTGATGATACCCAACATGTCGATCTAACTTGGTAAAATAAAAACACCATTTAATTAATCTAGAAAATAATCAATGATAATAATAGGAAACTTATGTTTGATAGTGTACTTGTTGAGATCTCTATAGTCAAGAAACATCCATCAAGTGTCATCTTTATTTCTCACCACAATAACAAGCAAAGATAAGTTTCCTATTCTTATAATTGATTAAGATCACTATAGTCAGGGAACATCCATCAAGTGTCATCTTTATTTCTCACCACAACAACTAAAATAATATTAGCTTTGGTTGTGGTGAATGATTCCTACATCTAACATCTCTCGTACCTCTAATCAATTTCACTTTTCCAAGTGTAGGGAAACCTAAATGGCCTAATGGTGGGTGGTATACTACAAAGAATAGGTTTAATGGTATGACCATGTGTGTAGATAGGTGGAAGTCTTTAATCATGTCAAAAAAAATATAATAGGTGTTAATCACTTGTAGATTAGGAGGTGTAGATGGCTGAGTAGGTTGGACTTTAATGGAAAACAAGTGATCCAAAAATCCTTCAACACCTTTGTGAATAATCTTGGTCATTTGATGGGAGCCAAAAAGCTATGGATATTTATCCCTTCATACCCTTAGATCAAATTCCCTTACCTTAGAATGAAAGTGCATGAATAATTCCTATAAATTCATCTCAATAGTGCCCTAAGTGGTGAGCCACTATACTCCTAAAATGATGTCAATTCCACCCAGAGGAATATCAAACATAAGAGAATATAATAGGTACTCTCCCATGACCAAACTAATACTATGGAATTTTCTTAAACATCTAATAATATCACCATCTAAAATCATGACCTAAAATTCTAGATTAGGATAAATGAAATAGTTTAAATGATTAGCCAATTTAATGTTGATGAAGTTATGTGTGCTCCTAAAATCAATCAATATAGTGACTTTATATTTCTTAAGGAAACCCACCACCTTAAGAGTTTGGAGAGTACTAATAGCTGAAAGGGCATGATAGTAAATAGTAGGATGAGAGTATTTATTTTCTTCCTCAAGTCCCTATTCATCCTCACTAATTACCTCCTCATCATTTGCATCTTCATTGGCACCTTCAATATAAAACAACTTCTTTTCAGGACAATGATTTCCTTTACTCCATTTATTGTCGCAACCATAATATAATCCTTTGGATTGCTTATCTTTAATTTGATAAGGTATCAATATGGTGGGTTGAGGAAATTATAGTGTTAGAAAGGTACGATCAAGACAAATAATGAAAGTTTTCTAATTGACCATCTCTTTTTCTTCTATCATGCATGCCCTTGGGATAAATTCTAATAAATATGATGTATTAAAGATTTGAACCTCCAATTGGATTATATCTTTAAGTCCATCTAGAAAAAGATCAATCAAATTTTCCTTAGTGATGTCTTCCACCAATAAGGATATATTTTAAAATTGACAAATATAATCCTTCATAGTTCATATTTGATGCAATTTGGATAACTAGATAAAGTAGTTCTTAGATACATTATTTAAATAATGAGCCAAAAACTCATCAGTGTAAACATAACATGTAATAGGAGAACCATTATTTTTATTTTTAGAACACAACCAATGATATCAAATGAACTACTCAAGTTATAGATACAAAGACTCTACTATCACGTTCTGAGAACTAGGAGTTTGGTATAGATCAAATAAATTATAAATTTAGGTAATATAAATGAGAGGATCCTTTACATAAAACTCACACATGTACAATTTTGGAAACATCAATTTCATACCAATATTGGAGCTATTATAATTGAGAGGAGGAGATCCCATATGATGAAGTGGAGGTTTGTTTATTTGTAACTGAAATGAAATGGAAGCTAATTTCATAATGATCTGATGTAATTGAGTGTGCACCCCATTAATATCTTTGCACATTATTTAAAAATTAGTTTCAAATGTATCAAAGTCATCCTACCATACCAATCCCTTTATGTCAGACTAAAGTTGAGAAATCATCAGATCTAAATTTATAGATTCCATGTCATCCCTAAGAGCCTTTGAAGTTTCTTTCCCCCTTTTCCCCAAGTAGTAGTATTCACCATACACAAACTTTATGAGGGTTTTTTACCCCAAAAAAGTGTGCCAAGAGATGGTAACATTATGATTACCTCACCAAGACAAATCTAATGACTACTTTTGCACAGTAGGGTGAAAATTTTTGGCACAAAAAAAATGTATCAATAGAATATACCATTGTGATCATCTTGCCAAGATGAATCCAATGATTGCAAATGTACAAAGGGAAATTATTTTTTCCCAATTTTTTTTCAAAAAATCATTTTGAATAATACTATGTTTATAGAAAAAAATAATTCTTCTTGGATTTTAAGTTATGTTTTTTCTCTTATTTTTCTCACAAAAGTTGCACCTCACTAGATCCAAAAAAAATGTTATAGTAAACTTACACAAATCAAAGATCTGATACCACTTGTATTGAAATTACTTATATGTTCATGTATAATAATTATATATCACATAGAATAATCAAATCTAAGATATCACACAATAATAATTGACAATATATTAGAATACTAGATAATATAGTAGAGCCATTTCAAGGGGGCAACTTCCACAATAATGCAATAAGAACATAATACCTAATATGATGATTAAAGACTACCTAATACCTCCTATATATAGTTTACTTATTAATGGTTATTCCATAGGCTGACCTAATTAAGAACATAGATAAATGTAACAAGAATATAAAGGAGGTATGTAAGCCATAAGTAGGCCACACATATTCCTAGACATGCCAAAGGTTAAGGGTGTAGTAACATTCTCTTGATTTGTCTTGTGCTAATTTATTAATGGCATCCATTAGGTTTTTGTTGGTATACTTAACTACTCCATTTATTTGGGGATAGTAGTTCAAAGATAATTTGATTATCATAGGCCTATTCCATAAATTCAAAAGATTGAAAAGCTAGAACATTGTCATAAATTAAGGCAATAGGAGTATTAAACCCGGTTAATATATTTTTTCACATAAACATGATAACATATATTGTTAGTTAATTTTTAGTGTATATATCTTCTATCCACCTGGTGTGGTAATTAGTAGCTATGATTCTAAATTTATGTCCTATTGAAGAATTCCAATTTATCACCCTAATAAAATCAAGACCTAATTGGGTGAAGGGGTGTCCTTTAATGACTAATTGTAGAGGCATGCAAACATTAAATTATTTTTTCCCAAACATTTGGCACTCACAACATGTCCTAATGTGATTTTGGGCATCCTTGAATATTTTAGGCTAGTAGTGTCCCATCCTTAGAATGATATGGGTTTTAATATTACAATATGGATGTCCACTACCAATAATATGATGTATGTTATTTAGGATATCTTTAGCCTCTTTCTTTGAAATGCATCTGAGATAATTGAATTCATAGTTCTTTTAGTATAGGATTCATTTCTTGATCATGTATTGAGATAATTTGAGCTTGAGGGATCACTTCTACTCTCTATGTACTTAAAGAGGACATGCACCTGAGAATAGATAATGAATGATCTATGATTACCATTCACACACAACTACCTAAGTTTATTTGATTTATTTAATGTTGATGTGTGGATTAGTTTCATCTATTCTCTATATGAGTCCCTAGCCTCTCACCATATTTTTAGTCTAATCTCAAGATCAAACTCTTGTAGATTTTCCATCCATTTTCCTCTTCCTTTGCACAACTCGTTCTGGCCAAATGTGAGCATAATAGGTAGGTCTAGGATGATGGCATATATTTTATTCTTTAGAATATAATTCTTTAATTTTTTGGCAACTTCAATTAGGGCATATGTTTATTTTTCAATCATTGAGTATTTTAACTCTATATCTTTTAGATTGGTGTTCATGAAGTTAACGGGATGTTCATTATATTCCATCTTTTGTGTAAGTACTATAGAAAGAGTATGTTCTAAGGTGAAATAATAAACATAAAAATATTTATTAAATCAAGATTAATTATAACTAGGGCCTAAGATATTGCATTATTAATATCCAATAAGGCTTTCCTAGCTTCTATTATCCACTCAATCATGGTATACTATTTCAACATAACATTCAATGGCTTAACAATCTCTATATTACTAAATAAATTTCCTTACAAAGTTAATCTTGATAAATAAATATTTTAGCTCCTTCTTGTTGTTAGGTGGGGTCAACTTGGAAATGGTCTAAAACTATTCTAGATTGATGGATATCTCATCTTTGGTGATAATATGACCCAAGATCTTCCTTTGGTAACTTCAAAGATGTTTTTCTTTAGATTCAGAGAGACCCCATATCTTTTGCATCAGTCAATGACCTTTTTTATATGTTCTAGATAATTAACTTTTTCTTTTGAAAACATAGTAAGGTCATCCATGTAAATAATGACACACTTCCCCACTAATCCTTGAAAGGAAAAATCCATTACTCTTTAGAAGTTGGATCCCATTTTAATTATGCTAAACAACATCATTTTATATGTGAAAGTTCCCCACTTGGTGGTGAAGTAAATCTCCATCCTATCTTCTAGTTTAAATAGTACTTGATTATAGATCAAGAATAAATCCAAGAAAGACATCATATCATATCCACTTACCATCTAAATCACCTCATCTAAAGAGGGTAGAGGGTAATTTTCCTTTTTGGATTCTTTGTTTAGGTTCCTAAATTCAACACAGAGTCTGATTTATTTATTCTTATTTCTAATTGGTATGATATTGGCTACCAAAGTTGAATTTCTAATTGAAAAAATAATTTTGGCATCGAGTAAATTTTGTAATTTAGTTTGCATGATAGGTTCTAGGATTGGATTTAATGGCCTTTGTCTTTACATAAAAGGCTTGTGTTTTAGATTTAGGGGAATGTTATGAGTGATCACTTTAAGATCAAAATCTTTCAGGTCATCATATGTCCATATAATGACATCCTTGTAATCTAAAAGCAATATTTTCAACCTTTCCTTTTCACTTTATGTGAAAATCAATCCCACATTCATAAACTGGGGATGTTGGTAAATTACTAGATTCTCTTTGATAAAATCTAACTCTATTATTTTGAATTATTTTTTATTTTGAGCCTGGGAATCTATATCAAAATCTCATTCATAAGAGACCATACCCAAAGGGATACAATTATCCTTTAATTTCAAAATTAGATCTTCTCTCAATTATTTAATTTACATTGACATAATATCTTATTCATTTATTATTTGGGCTTCAAAATATCCATAACTACTCATGAATTGCACAATTTTTTGATCATATCTGAACATGTAGAAGTTGCCTACATTATTTGGGATATAAGGGAAAGGAACTAGTTCCATTGAGAATTTATGAATTTTATACTCATGGAGAGGTGCTAGATTAATAACTAAAGATAATAATGAGTTTATTATTTGGTTCTCCTCCCTTGGGATGGCTTTGATACTAAAAGATTTAAAAGACTCAATCAAGTCCCATGCTTAGTTCTTAGACTTATTTAAATAAGTGAGTTTGCATTTATATATTTTTTATGATCTAATTCAAAACTAGTTTAGAATCATCAAAGATTTGTAGTTGCTTGATATTATGATTTAGTGAAAACTATAAACTTATAATTAGAGCTTCATATTTAGCTAAATTATTGGTAAAGGGGAACTACAACTTATAGACAAATATCCAATAATCCCCTTCTATATATCTAAAGTCCACTCCAACACCAAGACTTTTATTTGATCAAGCACCTTCAAAATGAAGGGTACACAATTTAAGACCTTCTAATTATTATTTATGTAGCTCCTATTTGGTGGTAAAAATATACACATATGCATATGAAGAGACAAAATATACTTTCTCATTGGTGGCATCAAACTCGGTAATCATATGTTTCATCTTCAATTCTTAGTCCTCTCATATTTGGTTGGATACTCCCTTCTAGGGTAGGTACATATCCAATAAATTGATGTCCATGTACCCATTCAATGTTTTAACCAATTCCAACATAGTAGTAGACCATAAGCCTCTATAATTTAAATAACCAATATTTCAATGGTCTTTTACACATGTGGTTTAGATGTCAATTCGATGCACATGTTTGTTAATTCATTGACAAATGGGATAAATGATTTTTACAATTAAAGGGTGAATCTATTTAAATTTACAAGAGTCAAGCCTGACTTATGGTAGATAGTTTTGGCATCACATTGGTTGATTCTATAGAATTAAATAAGTAATTATGTACATTATTTCAAAACATTTAGAGAGTTAGCATGAATGGTGGTACCTTAGGTTTATCTTTATATACCATGACATTAGTGTGGGTAGACTTGGAATTATTAGATGTCTTTCTAATAAGATATTTAAGAAACAAATCTTTTTATTCACTGATCTAGGCCAGCTCATGTAAGCTAATATTAGCCTTGATTCTATTCATATATTTGAAAATGTTCTACCCTCTTCTGTTAGGTGGTTTTTTAGTCTACAACTACTCATTTCTATAGGGAGGTAGTGGATTATTGTTAGCCTTTGTATATGAAGAAATTGTAGAATTATGATTTATAGGCATCAAATTAGTAATATGTTACTTACTACTAAAATTTTAGTTGTTCCTTGTTTGATGATAGTGATGGAAAGCATGGATGTCATCAGTGTTATCCTCTGATTCATTATCATCTTCCTCTAAAAATGGAGAATCATAGGTCTCAAAGTAATTGGTTATGCTTAGATTCCATAAACCAATAGAGGGAGATGGTTTTTCCTAATTTTTAGAACCCTCTTGCCTTTCCATACCTGTATGAAAGATTTTGAAGGATGTACAAAACTTAATGTAGTCTAACTCACCATGTTGTGCAATTTTATACACATGACACTAGTTATGGAGGTTTATTTCCATAATGTTCATATTTGGTCCCCTATTGGATAGAACATACTATTTGTGGTTACTTTTGGACCTATATAAAGGTCTATTTTACCTATGGAATCCAAATATCTAATTAGTGTTTTGGCCTCCAATATTACCCATATGCTTTTGCATGCTTAAAAACTCATTACTCAATTTCCACATCATCCTCTAAATTTATTCCAATTACATTTTTATAGAATAAAAATTGGTAACCTATGTCCTAGTAGTATTAATTGGTATAAAGGAATAATTTAGGGTTTTATAGCTAGGGGTAAAATTGTTTAGGAATCCAAAATGTCAATTGTGTAAACCTAGGTCAAGGGTAGCTAGTTATACATCAGGTCCTAGTTTTGGTCCATAGTAGTTTAGTTTGTATTTAGAATTGGAATAAAAGCTAGGAAAATAGGACTAAGTTTAAATGGGTCTATGGATTAAAATTGAAGATTCAATTTCTTATCTATGTTGATATATTTGACACAAGACAAAGGTAGAATACTAACATTGACAACTCTAAGGACGAAAATCAGTCATATTCTCTAGGGTGTTCTTATATATTTATAGAGCCAATACCTCTTAAAATTTTAAGTGGTTTCAATCCTATTATACATATTTTAAAATATAAAATTAAAGACCCAAGTTGGATCATTGGGTTCTCATTTCATACTAGAAATATGTTGATAAACAAAACATGCATTGGTGAGCTAGTAAACTATACCAAAAAAGTGTCTTGGTAATGGGTCCAAGATGTAATGGAACATTTTGGGATATTCAAAAAATATTTGTAGGATACATCTTATGATGTGAATGTAAATGGTTTGCAAGCCACGTCTTTGTGGGTTACATTCAAAATTCCTAAAGTAATTTTTAAGGCCTTAATACTTTAATTTTGTAGTCATACATCCCAAGGGAGAAAATGAAGGTAGATATTTCTTAGATATTTTGGGTAAATCATGGATAACTTCAACAACATTGATAGAAAAACCTCTTAACTAGGTTGGTGCCTAAGGGGGAACTTGCTACAGAGCCATCAGGAGTAATAGAAGGAGGTTGTCTTCCCATAAAGAGAATGATTTGGCTCAAGGTTCTCTCTTAATTTCCTTGTTATACATAATGTTTCCATAGATCTCTAAAGGTGGTAATAGAAATTTATTATCTAAGATATACCTAGATAATCTTCTAGGTGCTTCGAATGAAACTCAAGTTACTCTTCTCAAATATAATAGAGGTGGTGGTGCATGCCCTCCTTGTATAACTAGGTTTAGTACTTGGTGTGGGTCTTATGCAAAACACATAGAAATTTACAAGGTAGCCTATAACATTTTAGTATCAATGAAAGGATTTCACTCCAAGGCATGAGATGTAGGGTATTCAATTTTATAATAACTTGTTGGTGGGATAGCGGTCAAGGAATCAAGTTGTTAACCATATATGAGTCAGCTATGGATGAACCTAAATCTAATTGAGATGGGTGTGAGGATGATTTTTTTAAATAAGGTGGGAAATTCCTCCAAGAGAATTTAAAAAATAGGTAAAGGAAGGATTGAAAATAGGTTAATGGACCACACAAGATGAAAATATTTCAATACCATCACTTAAACTAAAATAAGAAAAGAAATGAAAAGACCAATACATAATGTAAGTTATTTTATCACACCAACAATAAAATATAGTAAGGAGTCAAAGGGAAGTAAAATGCACTAAATTTGAACATGCAAAATTAAAGGTTTCCATGTTTGTCAAATAATTATTGCACATCTAAAAGTGTGATTATAATTAGCATCTTAAAGGCACTCAAATCAGTTATAGATTAAAATGAGTTACTATATTGAAAAAGATACCTCATGCACAATTAAATAACTAGTATACCATAATGATAACACATCCCACATAGTCCAAAAAATTAGAAAAGAATAAATATTTTCACATAAATACAAAGTCAAGCAGAATTTCTAAAAATTTCCTATTAATATTAATATAAAAAATTCTCCTTCCTTTGGGACTAGGAGGTTACAAGTATAAATAAGCTTGGGATGGGTAAGGCCTCATCTCTTAAAATTCATCTAAATTACAAGTCTAAAAATATAATAGTGTGTATAAAATCATCCAAAGGATGCATGTATAATGATAAAATTCAAAATAGGCTCTTTATATTTTAAAATACAACATATGCATGCAATAAATATATGAAACCAAATATCCCACTAAATCTAAAAACATGAAAGTACATATTTATATTTAGGTGAGTGATAATGTATCACTATTAGTTAAAGAAATCAATAGAGCAACTATTGTTATAATAAAAGTAATAATTGGGGGCCCCTAAGGGATAAAACTGGGCCCATTTGAGTGTGCAAGACCATAAATCCTAAAAATTGGGCACCCTTTGTTGTCGTGGAAGCAGTAAAATTTGGTTGAGTAATGAGGCCTAATCTAAAATCTACCTTTTTTTCCTCAATTTATTTACATTATTTATGTGTTACATTGAATTATTTATTTATGATGTCAAAATTGAGTAGGGAAGGTTTTAAGATTTTTATGGATTCAAACTTAAACCTTGATTGTTAAACTTTTGAGATCTTGAATTCTACTACCAAATCTTTAGCTCTTGCCACCCTATCTTTATCAAAAATAACCAATTATAAAACTTCATCATTGGTTATATATATGGTACCTTCAACTTCTTCTTTGAAGTTATTTGTGGTTGACAAGAGAAGGTTCTCAAAATTTAGACTATTAGATAGTACACCTATAGAAGATATCACATTAGTGACCCTCATGTCCATCAAATTGTATAAGGCCGTGATTTTATGATTAGAAAAAAATCCTAGTAATGTCTTCATCTTATTATGCCAACTAAGGGAAGCATCCCTTCTTGTAATTTCATAGTTAAGACACCAAAATGCATCCATGTTAGTCATCAAGTTTAATTGGTTGAATGCACTAGTTTTGGAACATTAAACCAGGAAATTTAACCTCTTCTCCAAATCTCTCATTTGGATCCAAAACTTGGTTAAATTTTCTCTATTTGATTGGATTTGTATTTTGGAAACCTAGATGTTGTTAAAATTATTGTATAGCTTGGTAGTTGTACTATACACATCATTAATTATTTCTTGAGGAAAATGTATAGTTTTATTATAATACATTCTTTTATATTTTTCCTTTTTGTTTTGATACATTTACTTCATGTCCTCACAAAAAAATATACATAAAAGCAAATAAATATTCATTATAATCAATGGGATCATTGGGATCCCTCTTGGGTTTCTTTGATAAGGGAACAATATTTTCCCTCTATTCAAATTCCATTTACTCCATGGTGTTTAGATTAAAATCCTTCCTCTTACTTACCCTTTGGATGGTCCCATTTTTCTTATCTAACTAGGTAGATATTATAGGTAACTATGTGACAACCAATTTTTTTCTCATCCCTTGAATTATTCATTTCCTTTACTCATTTGGGAACAATAAGTTCCCTAATTTCTTCATTTGGACCTTTGTCTTTGGATATAGAAGGTGAAGGAGTCATAATAGGTGGTGTTATTAATAGTGGTGCCAATGATACACTTATTTGAATTGGGAACTTGAGAGGTAGGTTAAAAATTCTCACCCATGATGATAGATCCCTTATTGGAGTAATCTCAACCACAAAATTGGTTAACCCTAGGGTCCTGTCAATAGTCATAGTAGTTGATGGCATGGATGATGACTAGGGAATTTGTAGCTCTAGTTGAACTAACTATTTTTTGGGAATTGGTGGAATTATGGGATTGAAAATGGAAATAGTAACTAGAATCTCAAAATGGACTACGTTCTTAGGAGAATTTATTTGTTTAAAAGAAGAAAGAATAGATGAAACAATAGAAATGGACACAAGAAATTTTGGAATAGATGAAGGTAAATCTATATTTAGAATATCTACACTGATAATAGATGAAATAAGAGAAGAAACAACCTCATTGATGTTTTGCCTTTATTTTCTTATAATGATTTATTGATCCAAAGTGTCATCAGGGGTTTCTTCCACATGTGGGCCTTCGAAACTCATGAATTTAGATTTCTCCAATTATGCCTCTTCATAATCTATAGGTGCCTCTTCACTTATTTATAACTGTAACACATTAATTAGTTATACATCTTCCTCCTCATTAGTTTAATACTCAACTAAAGATATTACCTACTTGAGCTCCTCTTTCTTTGTTTCTTCCTCTTCCTCCTCCTCATAAAGGAACTCTTATATGTGGGAATACTAAGTAATGGCCTTATTCTAATTAATTTACCTTGGAGGAGTTGTGAATATATTTGAGATTCTATAGGTAAGTGACTATGGGGAGATTGGAAAGTGGAGGAAGTATATACATAATAATTTAAAAATTTATTAATAACTAATGCTTTTTCTCTTATAGGAACCCATCAAGTCTCAATCTCTATGAGTTCACACCTTAAAGGGTACACCAAGAAAGTGGTGGGTAGACCATTAGTGTTTAAAAAGAATTTTGTCCCCGATACCACCACTTTTAATCAACATAAATCTATCTTATACACTTACCTAAGCAAAGACACCTCCTTTACACACTCCTTCAAGAAATTCACCTCCTTAAATAACCCCTGTCTAAACCAAAAATATTTTTGACTTTTATTGAAAAATGTTGGTCAGGGACAACCCTATACTTAACATATATTAGCACATTAAGGGACTCTATTAGCATTAGCTAACCTAGTCTAAAACCTAATTTGCTTTTATTAATTAAAAATACATGGTTGATTGGGCTGACATTATTGGCTAAAATTTTAGAAGAGTTTAGTGTTAGATTCATCTATGCATAGACATAATTTTCTCCATTTCTAGAGATAAGAAAAATAAGAACATCATATATTATGCATCTACTTATCCACCATTATACTTAAGGAACATTTATTAGGGTTTTAATACTACATTTATAGATATGATTCTTATCTTATGGAGAAATATTTTGGATGAAAAGAGAATTTGTGTATCCTAGATTTGACCTATCTTTGGTATCCTTACATACCACAACAACCTATTTTAAATCGCCTTGACCAAGGGAGAGATTAAGGATCTGTGGGTTCATCTTCAAAGGTAAGTATTCCTAACTCTTAATCCTCCTTGTTAAATTATTTAGATTTGCATTTGTTAGCTTATATGTTTCTATCTACATGAATTAGGATTTCCTCTACATTTACTTAAGTAGAGATATTTTATGCATGTTTAATTTTATTTTTATTACCCTCATTTGTGCTGCAAGATTTGGTGAGAACTAGGTTAGATTTTACTTTGTATTTACTTTGTAAATATAGAAAATATAGGACCTAGCTAGGGTTATTTCATGGTGTTATTTGACTAGAGGATTTGGAACCCTCTCTAGTGATATTATTATGGTAAGAGACCCATTGGTTAGGTCTATAATATCCATATTGGTCATGACCTTAATTTTATAAATGTACCAATAAGTGAAAGGGTAAGTGTCATTTATCTTCTCTAAGCTAGGATTGGTTTATAGATCAACATCAATTTCCATTGTATACATTATGGTGAACCTAATATGAATATAACCCTTATAGTTTTTCTTCCATGCATTCATTTATTATCATCTTGTATATTTTTATTTCTAGAATACTGCATGAAATCTTTCGATATAATCTAACATTCTGTGCGTAAGCTTAACACACAATCACTTCAAATCAATTATATTTTATATGTACATATATTTTCTTAGAAGAGGTAACTAGATTGATCAGATCCACATAATTCTCTTTTTCAACCATAGGTTTGTAGACTTCATCAACCCAATCAGCTCTATTCATAGCTTATTTTTAGCATACAGGTTTTGTAGACTTCGTTGACCTAGTCGAATATATTAGTAGAATACAAAAATCATAATTTGAGAAACACAACATAAAATTATACAATTAAGCATCTTTAAAAATCATAAAAGTTCATTCTCACCTTCTCTTTCATTTCTATTTTTCATTTATAGTCATGTTTCTCATAGTTTATAGTCTATAAAATTGTAACCATAAAGTGAACTAAGCCAATTAGATCGATATGGTTATGTATCTTGCTTTCTCTCTAGAAGACTCAGTAAACCTATTTAATTGTGTCCTTTTTTATCTTTCTTCTATAGATAATAGTTACCTATCGATTATTTTGTTAAACTAAATCTATACTCTTCATAAACAAAGGAATCAACTTATCTTTATAGTAATTAATTCACTTTTCATTTTTTTTGATTGCTTAATTAGAGTAACAAACATAAAATAAATAGTAGGTTTTTAATTTACTAATTTAGTCACACTATTTTTCTCTTTTTAAAAATTTTACAAATCACTTAACACTAAAAACATTAAACATTTTCTTCCCAAAGTCTACCTAGTTAGATTTCATCACCAAGGAGGAAGCCAACTTGGTTTTATAACCAAGTATAAACACATGGTTGATGACATATATTGGAAAATCACTTGACACCCTTATCACTATGGGATTTTTAAGTGAGTGGGTAGCCCCAATACCAAGATAGTACCATCACCAATATAGATCCCTTTCAGCCTAAACTACCTAAAACTATCTATAGATTGCATTTTTAGTTCCTTCTTATAACTAATTTACTACTTATTAATCTTAAAATTTATTATAACTTAGAAATATTTAAGAATGACTACTTATATTCATATTTACATTCCCATTTTTTTGCTTTCTCTTTGATCATTATATTTTATATTACGAAACTTGTACTAGATAGTGTTAGTACAAGGTTTGTGCTATGTGCTATAATTATATCAAATAAATTGATCTAATTTCTTGTAATATAAATTGAATTGATTTAATTATTATATTGAAAAAATTTCCCCTATCTTAAGAACATAGTTTCCCCTATATTATCTTTAGTACACAGTCAGCTTATCCAACTGTGTATCTTTCTAGCCTATTTAGCTTCTCCATATGTAGAACATAGTTGACCTATACGACTGTGTCCTTTATACCATGTTTATTTTTTTGTCTTATAGAACATTGTCGATTGGTTTGAATTTTCATCTTACTAGTTGATCCTTCTTTCCATCAAGTTTTTAAACCTCTTTCCTTCATCATGAATTTATTTTTTGATGATAATAAATAGTTAAATAAAATAAACATGATGCATTTTATGAAACCTAATATGTTCCCTAAGACATAACTTATGGCACCCACCATGGATGAAATAAATTTTCATGTTTACACTCACACTACCAACTATGGGACTCCTCCCCATTCATCATTAGTACATAATCTTTTGTTATCACTAGAATATGAGCATGATTTAGAGTAAAAAATTGAAATGCTATTTTTCATCAATGAATTCCATCAACATAGAGTAAAATACCCTTCAATAATTTATAATATCATAATGGGTCCTCATATAAGATAACCCCATTCACCCTCTACCACCTTTTCTCATAGATTTGGGGGAACCAATTTATTTGCATCTCAATCTTTTCCTTATATTATATCTTTATCACATACCATGACATCATCTTATATGTCTTATTCAACATCCATGCCAATAGTGGGCCTCTTCTAAAGACCCATGTCCTTAACCATGTTACTAGTGCATCTTTTGATACTAATGCTTCTCATGTTACTAGTGCATATTTTAATACCAATGTTTCTCATGACACTAGTTATTTTTTCCCCTACCAATGATACTCATTCCACTAGTGTGGTGCATGATACTAATTCATCCCACATTCATAGTGCAACTCAAGATATTAATACTAAACTTAATGCATTGCATGTTGTGTCCACTAGTCAAAATGCTTCTCAAACTAACCAAATCCTACTAAAAACACTTAATCAAATGCATACCTTTCAAACCAATAATACAAATTAGATGATAAAAATGTAAAATCATCTCATTCATCTTCAAAATTAACCTCAAAAAGTTTCATGGAGATTGAAAAATCTAAATGCCCCCCACCCTCCTTAGGGATTCCCATGTCAACCTTATCCCAAAACTTCCACTCATAAATAAAACCATCAAACATATACAAAATGAACATCTACTACCTCAAATTACTAAAATTAACATAGGAGGTTTCAAAACCACCATCACCTATAATGTATAATGGATCCACTGATCCCACTTTACATTTAAAAATATTTTGTAACCTTCATAAATATTGGGTTAATCTTAATACCTTTTCTATTACCAAACTATTTTCTAAAACACTCTCAAGAGATGCTTTATATTGATAAAATAAATTAAAAACCTGCTCTATCACTAACCTCAAATAAGTGGTTAACTCACTATTCCAAGAATTCCAAACTAGTGATCCTAAGAAAAACTGATCTTACTTTATAAATTGCAAACAAATTGAAAATGGAATGGCACAAACCTTCATTAAATGATGGAAAAACTTGTCTAGCAAATGTAAGCATATTATGGAGGATTAAAACATCTTCCACTAATTCATTAATTCTCTATACCCTAAATTACAATATCAAGTTAGGAATCTCTCTCCAAGAACCTTAGAAAAAGCCCTTGACCAAGTTAAACAACAAGACTTCCTCATGCATCAATTCAAACCACCTAAACCTACAATGGGTGCTTATATTCTCATCACAAATAAAAATTGTTAGGTAACCAATGATGGTGTTATTGACACTTATGAGATTATTCATATCATCAAAGTGATTAATCCAAACAATGTCATGGAGCATGCTACCCCTACAAATAACACACATACTCAAACATTTTCTTAACACAACCACACTAATGTGCATAAACCATTATCCCTAGTAGAAATTCAAAAACATCTTCCAATACCTATACCACAAGATCTTGACCCCACTTATTCTATGGCATCATGGTATGATCCAAACAAATTTTGTTGGTTTCATGCAAGTTGGGGCCATTCTCATGAGACTTGTATACAATTAGGCAATCTTGTTATGAATTTTATTCTTGGTCCAAACTTTGATCATGAAACCCTTATTCAAAATTATCAAAAAGCATATGAAATATCTTTTAAAGTTCATGAAACATAAATAAAAACCAATATTTAAACCAAGCTAATGCTCATATTTAAATCTATAAAGATCCTCTTCCTAACCACCAAGATAACATCAACAAACCTACTCCTAAAAATAATGTTGAAAGTATTATGTACCTCACTACCAATGAATAAAATGTGGTTAATTTAACTAACATGAAAAGAGTATTTGATTTTATTGATTCTAATACAACACCTATGCATCACACCTCTCAACCATTTTGCATCATTAAAGACACTTCCCCATCCCATATAATAGAATTGGGGCAAGAGGAACCTATACCCATTCAAGAACCACTCTCAAAATCATAACTTGATTATACCTCTCATACCATTTGTACTCTTCCCCCAACATCCACACAACAAGACAACATAATTCAAACATCCATTAGTATTTATTGTACCCAACCACAATAAATACTTCAACACACCACCACATCACCTAAAGTAACTCAATCCATTTGTAATAAACCTAAACCAACTACACTATATTAACACAAGTTAAATAGTACCTCCAACCTTCCTTCTCAAGAGCTATTGTAACACTATGCATCTATATCTAAAATCTCCCTATGAGTTATGAAGAATGGGATCCCATTATAGAAATTTTTCATCTCCGATATAAAATACCTTCCTTAGAATTAATGATAAATTCTCCTATCATCAAAACCATCTAATGTAATTATTATTTGAAATAAACATCCATCATTCTCCTCTTGTAGGACACAAAACTACCTTATTTAGATATTAATATAGTATACTTCAATAATATGAAGAGATTTACATCCATGTTAATGAAATAGTGGACGTCTATCTCACTTAGGTTTCCTATTACTTTCATGATTCCTAAAGAGATACTACTTTTTGTAAATGATCCTAATCTATTAATTACTATCAAAATTGGTGATATCCAAGTTAATCATGCCTTAATTGATGAAGGTTCAGACACTTGTGTTTCCTCCCTTGACTTTATTAAGACACTTGGATATTTAAAGTGCAACCTCAAATCTATATGTAGTACATGTCAAGGATACTATAGAAGTCAAATGCCTCCTCTATGTTGTGTTTCAAATCATGTCACTATTCCTCATGTCACCATCCATGTAAAAATTTTGATCTTTAAATTTACACTTTCTTATAACATCTTACTCAGTCAACCTTGGACTCATCATATTAGAGCAGTCACCTCATCCACATGCCAATGTATCAAATTCCCTCATAATGGATCTATTTACAATATTTAAGGAGACATGAACCCTTAGAATTTTAAATAATTCCAAGAATGTGGTGTATTTAAAATACCTAACTTTAAACCTTTGTATAGTATCCTAATTTAGGAATCCTGACTCTTCAACTATCCCATTAATTAAACTTGAGGTTATAATGATCACCCTAAATTAATTACAAAAAAATCCACTTAACCTCTTAAATTTTGATGAGGATGAGTTGTATAAGATAAGACTCAAGATCAAAACCTCATATTTATCCCCTCACATCATTACCCAACTTCCTCCTTATTTTTAACATCTATCCCATAAACTACCTTATGATGGCATACCTATTGTCTTAACCAAAATTATACACTTTATCCATTATGCATCCTCTAATGACAAGGTCATTACTACATGTGAAATCAACCTGCACACACCTAACTATGATGATGGTTATGATTTAAATGACCCATTTTTATCTAGATTTTTCCAAGTAAGAAAAGCAAAATTTCTTCGATATCACTCTTTTTTATTTCAGTGTTTTCATTCATCTTTTAGCATTCCTTCCTTTATAACACCTAATACTAGTCTTTTTACTATTTATCATAGGGTATAGATGGAGAAATCATATAATACACATCCAATCACAAAAATACACGTAGGAGTATTCTCATGGATCATTTCATGATAATCCCTTATTGCTTTGCTAGATACCATGACCTTTATAGTCTACTTCCTCTATAGATGCTAGCCATTATACTTAAACTTGATGCACAACTAGTCTTACCTTTAGATGAGCCTATTATAGTTTATAATCCATCCCCAAATTTTTTGGTAATTCCATTCTTCCCATACCTTAGCTTGATCCCATGCCCATAAAATGTGTAGATCAACCTTATTATGATATCCATAAAGTTGTCGACCATTGGACTAAAGTTTGATAGTTATATAAACCACCCTGGGAATCTCCTTCCACCCCTTCATCTAGTATACCCATAGAGTCTAATAATAAATGTATTTATTTATTTCATAAGATAAATAACCAATCTTCCACTTATTTCTAAAAACTCAAGCAATATATCGACATGTTACACCCAACCATTGCTCAACCCAAAGATAAGGTCATACCTCCTCCCAAGCTATTGCCAAAATATATCCATAAATATGGGGAAGTATATTATCTTTAGCACCAGTGTGTTACACATCATATAGATCAATTTCAATTTCTCTAGTAGCATCTTCATGACTTCCCATAGTCGACACTCACACCAACAATTCCTCTATCTATAGGTCACACACACAAGAAGTCTCCTCCTTCTTCATAGGTTGAACCTCCTTCTCTCCTCATAGATAATATTCCCATCAAGACATCCATTAATATCCTTAAGTATCATATGTATGAGATCCCACATGAGCATTAATATTCATTATCTACACTTACCTTTTTAGTTGAGATTATATAGAAGGAATTCTCTGCATAATTTTTCATGAATATTTGTGAGACTCTATAAACCATCAGAATTAAGCTTCATAGAGATGTTTCAAATGTTATGGATAATATTTGTGGTCAAAAATATTAGTATTTTTGAATAGGGTATGGTGTTATTTCACATTGTTTTATGTTATGATTTGGATTGGATTGTGATCTATTTTTTAATATATCTCTTATACACTTGACTACGTGTCAAACTTTGATTTCACTTATCTATTTTACATAGATCATTATATTATGCTTTATGTTTTCTATATGGTTTCATTCAATTTCACCTTTATTATGGATTCTTATCATTATTTTCATGAATGCACATTTATGATTATGATTTCACTTATTTCATGGATTCTTTTTATATTACAATGATTAGTTTCTATCTTACCTCACTCAAAAATTAGATTATTATTATTGTTACTTAGTTATACGACCTTTATTCCCTTGGTATTCTATCTCTACCATATGATTAGTTGGAAAGAAAGATTTATCATTGTAATAATACCAATACCAATCTACTTTGGATCTCCTTTCTTTATTTATTTTCTTTTTACATACTAAGCATACATATGGTTGAAACTTGAGATTACATACTAGTTCATAGGTAAGCCTAAGTGTTTAATTAGTCATATCTTTGGTTACTTAACCTCCTTTAAACCAAATTTTAAATCCTATTATTTTGTATCAATTTTATCACTCATGTTGGTTATTCCAAATCCATATGGATAACAAATCATAAAGTCCATACAAAATTTAAAATCTAAATCATTTAAACAAAAGATAATGATTCAATAGGCAACATATAGATTCAAAAGTATAATCACACCAAAAGAAAATATTCATAGCACCTCTCCTATTTTTAACCAAAGCTCAAACTCCAAAATTGGCCTCATGATAGAGCTGAGGTCCATTGGGGTGTAGTAGGCCAATAGGTTGGGATAAGTGTTATCTACTTTATCACATAAGAACCCAATCTTCATAGTAGACCGATGGCTATATAAGATGAACTGAGGAATAAAGAACATGTTGTGGGAAGGTAGGTCCATTTTAATTTTTTTGTTTATATATCATTCATGATTTAATCTTAGTATCTCACCTATTGGTCTATATATCTTTATTCTTATTATGAACAAGTATCCAATATATATAAATGGTCACTAGACTCTTAATGTCTCTCTTTTGTACCTAGTATACCTCATACTTACTAAGGTATTATTATAGATTCTTATGTCATGATTTTTACATTCCTTATTTCATTACAATAATCCTAATATTTACCCTTGAGGAATATTATTTTTTAATTAATCACTCCCCTTAGGGTTTTCGTTTATGAGTTTCAATGTAAGACCATTGATAGGACCAAGCTTTCCTCATAAATTATCATAATAAGATATTTCCTTATTTTTTACCATTATTACAATTTACCTCATTGGTGTTCCCCTTATGAGTCACAGTGTAAGACCATGGATAAGACTAGGCTCTTCTAAAAAAATACCACATTAAAACATCTTTTAAATTATTACCACAATTATTTACACCTCATTGGTATTCTCTTTGTGAGTTTTAGTGTAAGACCATTTATAAGACCAAACCCTCATCAAAAAATATTCTAATACCCAATTCATACTATAACCAAGTCATAATAAAATTACCTACTTCAAATTTGAGATAATTTGTGTTAGATTATGATTTACATGTCATTAACATATTTCCAATCTTGATTTAGTATGTTTTATGCTTACTTCATAAACACTTCACTTTTATCTTCTTATTTTTTGATTGCATGTATGTTTACAACCATTTTTTAAATTTATCATACTTCCTAGCTTGATTTAGTATGATTAATTTGATTTACACTTATATATTGTTTTTCTTTTCATACTTCCCAGATTGATTTAATATGATTGATTGACTATTGTTTGTTTATTTTTATTTATACCATTGGCTTTCATGTGTATTCCACTTTATTACAAATTTTCATTCTTCCCAATGTGATATATTATGAATATTATTTTGTTTTAATTTGGTGAAATTTTTGTTACATGGTTTGAAAAAAATTGTTACCCTTTTTACCATTTTTGTTTATTATATTTATTATTTTTTAATTTTTTACACATTTTCCATCATGATATAGTATGTATTACATTTATTTTAATTATTTATACTTTTCCAAAATATTTTTGTATTTTATTCTTAACCATTCATGTGTATCACATAATGTTAGGAAAAAAAATCATACATCACATATTTCCCATAGAATATATAACAAAAAAAATACATGTGCTAGAAAGGAAATATATCCATACACTCATCAACATACAAGTATAGATCATAGATCAATGGAATGCCCATATCAATATATATTCATGATATATATATATATATATATATATATATATATATATATCATGAGTTAGATACAATATAATTACAAAATATAATAGTTACAGCTCTAAGGTTATGCTCCATTATGCATATCCTGTGGCCTAACCACACTACCCATCGATGCCTATGACTAACCCCTATGAATGGTGCACTATAAAAAGGTAGTCTAGGATCTTAAGCTAGTAAATTGACCCTATACATTAGCCACTTAAGCCTTTACCTATCCAAGTTGTATCTTAGTCACCATGTGTGTGGCTCACTCCTATGCTAAAGACTATCAAGAATGAGCCTCTCTAGTTCTTACCCCTATAGGTGGTTTCAAACCATCACATCATGCTTTTAGCTATAACACAACCTCTCCCACTAGTCTAAACCAGCTAACATGAGTTGGGGTAGATGGTACCATAGGATCAACCAAAGTAGTAGGGTCATAATATGAGAACACCACATCCAAAATATCATGGTTCATCACCATAATTAGGTCTCCCCATATGATCTCATTCATAACAATAGTATCTAAAAAAATAGAAGCCAAACATACATCAGATCTCATGTATATATATCTCAAATCATTTATCTATCATAAAAAATGATGCAACTAGTGTTATATATATATAAAATTAAACTAAATCAAAACATTTCTCACCAATGTTGGTATTGCCCACTATGGTCTCCCCATTTTATAGCCTATTGAACACCTCATCTATTAACTTCTTACACATAAGTTCAAAACTAGGAGTTACCACTTGATCTCGACATGGCCCCCTCCTTACTGGCCTATCTATACACTATAGGATCCCCTCTGTGATAGCCAATGCCTATATATCCTCTTATTCATAGTGTCTCCAACTCTAATGAGCTTGCAGTGGCCACTATCAACTTTGCTTTGGTCGTTGCTATACTTATACGTATATAACATAAACAAATATGGAATTATCTCCTATAATCCTCACTTCCTCCTATTTTTATTCCTAACTAGCCTATGGTCTTACTCATTGAGGCCTAATCACATGTATCTCAATGGGTACCCCTATGCTTCTTCTCCCTCTTAAATATCTAACATATCATGCCCAATAAGTAGACACTATTATTAGGGCCACTAGATGTGGTAGCCTTAACTATACAGGTATAAATGTGACTAGATGAGGATTTAACCATAAAGTACAATGGCTCATGATTTACACACATACCAAACCAATAGCAACTATGGTCCAACTCAACCATATGGCAAAACTATGAGTGTTTGGATGCCACATAATCTACCTAATGTAATAGTATACCAAGTTGGAACATGGGGCATGACACATAATATATGGTATTTCCTCCACCTAACAACCCAAACTTATCATCAATTGCATGGTGCAACCTAGCTATCTGATACATAGGGAATATATCATAGATCCATGCACTCATGAGAATGATGGGACCCATCATATTTTCCCCCTAGGTTAGCATCCCATACATATCATTCATGAGATGGATCCAAATGATAGAACCAAGATCATATAATGTACCCTAATATAGGATAGACTAACACAAGGCTCTCATGTACAATGGTACCTTACCATCTGACTTGTGACACAACACTCATGCTATCACAATCCTTATCATGGTATTTCATATATCTAGAATAGACATTATAAAAACATCAAATAAGCTAACATATAACCCAAGATATATCCTATCGAAGCATGTTTCCCATTAGACTAGGTCTTATCTCTCATCATCTGACTCTAGTGTATCACATATCACCAGCATCCCATCAATATGAAGTCTAAACAAGGAATAGATATCCTCCAAGGTGATCACCACTCTATAGTAACCCCATCCACATCTCATTATAAAGTGTTGGTCAACCAATCTCATGCTCCTAGGAACATGACAATGAGATCAACACTCAAAAAGATCCACCTCATCTCCATGATGCCTCTAAAACCTAAGGAAACTAGTCGAGCTCTATCTATGTTCAAAAAATGATCCAATAAATTTGGTAGCTAGGATGCATCCACCAAATTCCAAAATCTTTTTCGCCTCTAAAAAATATCAAATAAAATATAATGTAATAGATCTTGATGTCATAATAACAAAATACATTCTTAAATATTTAAAAAAAACTACAAATTAACTACTTCATTAGCTTGTTTGGTCTATTTCTATATTTTCCCCTTTTTCCTACACCATTAACCTATTTAATATTAAATCAGCACTATTAAATTCTTACCATACTACATCAACCTTCTATTACACAGTCAACCCATTCTTCTATACATTATTAGCCTATTTGATACTAAATCAACCTTTTTCTAGTTATAACATACTATATCATCCTTTTAATACACAATCAACCTCATTTAACATACTATATCAACCACATAGTACAAAACACATTAGCCAAAATGTATTATGTCAATGATTTCCTTGTTTCCAATTAGATCAACCCACTACTATGTATTCATCCACCTACATCAATACTACATTTACCCACTTCTATGTAGTTTGCCCCTATATTTTCCTACCTTGTAAACTAAATCGGTAGAGATGACTCTTTTTTTAGTCTATGTTGAATTTTTGACCATTTAAAATAAATTCCTTAGGCATTTATTTCTCAAATATTTTCCTACCCTGTACCCCATTCTATCTCTAGTCTACCAAAAAATTTCGTAGGGTCATTTTTTGTGTCTACATTTTGCCTGACATCTAATTTTATATATTTAACTTAATTTTAACTAAAATTTCTAAAATATTTGGAATTAATGCTTCCCTTACCTAAATTGCACTTTCTACATCCATTAGGAGTCTTACACATCATAGCTATCATCTCCTCATAATGGTTGTTCTTTAGGATCAAAATGGGTCTCTTAGAGCAATATTTCCTTAGAATACTAAAATAACAAATGAATTAATTTTCACTCTATTTATATTTGCTATTCAAAATTATTTACATGTCAATTATTTACAACCAGATTCTATTTTTCAACTATAAATTTGTTTGTACTATCTCTTTTTTTCAATCACAAGATGTTATGGAATCCTAACATCATAGAGAATATTTTCACATATTACATGTATATTTTTTTAAAAATTCAAATTTTCACTAGTTTTTACAAGTTCACCTAATGTTATCTACATTGGATACTTTCACATTTCTTTCACTTCATTCCTCTTATATAAAACTAAGGTAAGTAAAGGTATGTATTTTTCAATTCTACCTTTTCATTTGTCTTATTTGCTTCTTACTATAATTTTTTTAGCTTTAGCATTGTGTGTTGTTATGTTCTTTTCTTGAAGCACCATCCCATGTTACACATGCATGATAAGTGATGAGCTTTGAGTAGGGCATATGTATACACATAATATTTTTAAACTTTATCAATTACTAATACTTTATCTCTTTTAAGAACCCATCGAATCTCAATCTCTTTGAGTACACACCTTAAAGGGTGCATCGAGAAAGGGGTAGGAAGACCATTGGTGCTTTATAAGATTATTGTCCCCTATACCACCACTTTTAATCAACACAAAACTATTATATACACTTCCCTAAGAAAATACACCCCACTTAAACACCTATAAGCAATTCACTACATTAAATAATTCATATCTAAGCCAAAAACTCTTTTTGACTTTTATCAGATAATGTCAGCCTAGGTTGACCTTAGAATATATTTTCATGTTATGAGACTCTGCTAGCCTCAACCAACCCAATATGAGCCCTAATTTACTTTTATAAATTAACAATATAGGATCTATTGGGCTGATACTATTAGCTAAAATTTCAAAAGAGTTGAGGGTTAGATTTAGCTATATATACACATCCTTTTTAACATTTTTAGAGATAGGAAAAAGAAGAAAACTGTATATTATGCATTTTTTATCCATAATTCTATTTGAGGATCATTATTTAGGGTTTTAATACTACACTTGGAGATATGAATCTTGTCTTATGAAAAAGTATTTTGGATTCAAAGAGAATTTGTATAGCTTAGATTTGACCTATCCTTGCTATCCTTACATACTACAACAACCTCTTGCAAAGCACCTTGGCCAAGGGAAATATTGAGGCTCAATGGGTTTGTATTCAAAGGTAAGTATTCCTAACTCTTGCTCATCCTTTTTAAAGTAGATAAATTTTCATTTGTTATCTTGTATGCTTCTCTCTCCATGCATTAGGATTTCCTCAACATTTGATTACATAGAGATCTTTTATGCATGTTTTTTTTATGTTTATTACCCCTATTTTGTGCCACAAGCATTGGTGAGAACTAGGTTAGATTTTAGTTTACTTTGTATTTACTTTGTGAATATATAAAACATATTATCAAAATAGGGTTATTGCATGTTGTTTCTTAACTTGAACCCTCTATAGTGATATTATTTTGGTAAGAGATCCCTTGGTTAGGTATATCAAATCCATCTTGGTCATGACCCTGATTATCTAAATGTACCAACAAGTAGAAGGGTAAGTGTGATTTATATTTTTAAAGATAGGATTGATTTTTTTATTAGATTCACTTTACCTTGTATACAAAGGAGATGGTAAAATAGCTTAAGAAACAATAATGGTGAAAATCACCACTTTAGGTGGTGGTGAAAGAATGGTTGGTGTGACAATAGTGGTGGGGGAAAAGGTGATTAGAGTTGGAATGGTAGGGAGAGTTTGAGGAGAACTCTACTCACTAATGGTTATTGATGTTGGTTAACATACCTAAGGATACATGGAATAATTAAGACTAGTTAGAATAGATAATAAATAAGCTTGTAAAAACTTAGGGAGACTAACCTAGGTAACTACTGTAAGGGGTGGTAGAGGTGTCATTACAAAAGTGCTCTTCCTCTGTCCATATAAATGAGGTATAGATTTTTTCTTTATTATATTTTTTCTCAAATCTTGATTAGGGTTAGTTCAATATGTATAAAGCAATGGAGGACTTAGGAGACCTTTTAAAATTTCCCTCCTTATTTGAGGGTTGATCTTGTACTTGTAAATCATTTGACTAGGTTAAAGGTCATTGATGGCTCCATGCCCTTTATTCCTTTTATTATGTAACCTATAGATCATATTAAAGTTCTTTATCCCATATCATAAACATCATATTATTCTTCATCTTTGTATATACCTCCATGTATCTGATGTAATCATAAGACAAAATCACAAACATATTCCTAGTGACCATATGAAATTTTCACCTCTTTCTTCTCCCTAATATTAAATGTATGCCCTTATCCTCTTCTTAATATCCCATTCCCTAAATGGTGTCACATTTATATTTTAATAATTCATGTCCTTCCTAACTTGGATGAGATGTTAGCTAATGTATTCCATTAAGTGTTGAGCATGGATTAAAGCATGGTAAAATAAAAAATTAAAATATAATGACACGTTTGTGAAGTATATAATTTGGTTTTTTGTATAAAATTTTATATGTATGTGGCCTAGTAAGCATAATTGGTTAATATAATAATGCAAAGAGTCTTTCTTTTTG
Organism: Torreya grandis; assembly: GCA_037957365.1. NCBI lineage: Eukaryota > Viridiplantae > Streptophyta > Pinopsida > Cupressales > Taxaceae > Torreya > Torreya grandis. The sequence continues at coordinate 4,064,218 of JARHVA010000493.1, read as the reverse complement.
AGTATTGAAAGGCTAGAATGTGAAGAGATAGATGATTGTAAAAGGCTGTATATAGTGCCTTGACGTAATATAATATGGTTTTGATGAATTGATATAGATTAATTAACTATTTTTGATATAGTTTTTTTATCATCATTTATGTATGGTTAGTGTGCAAAAGTACTCTATTTTAGTTTAATTTATTAAACATATGTTATGCCATTATGTTCCACCTTTTGTTACAGTTATATTATTCCTAATCTATATGTGTAATTTTGTATGTAAATGATGAATTATAAGTTTGTTCAATTAATTATGGTTTTTGTTTTGTCCCCACTACATAATTTATCTCTATAATTATCATGTTATGTAGTATTTCTAAGAACCTATGCTAATAATGGTTTAGTGATCATGGAACTTATTTGGATGAAATATGATGAGATGGCTACTATGACATAGAGATATAAAGAGATGGTTAGATGTGAGAATATATAATTTTATGGAAGAATAAGTAAGAAGAGTTGGAAAAAATGTGAAGGATATTATTCAAGAGCACATTTAAATCTACAAATTCTTATGGTGTGAGTTTTTGAGATTGTTAGTCACATGGTTAACTAGGATGGAATACTATTACTCCAGTCTAAGGAATATAAAGTTTATAGTTTGGATAAAATAAAAATTAGATAGGCTACATAACCTAGATATAGATTGGTCCTAAACATTAGATTATTATATGAGGACTACAATTTATGGCTATATTATTGAGTTCATATTACAAGATTATATAGCTTTTGAGACTACACAAGATAGGTTTTTTTAAGGAATCAAGGGGAATTCTTTGTAGTGACTACCTCTGCTCATAAAAATGTTGGTTTTGGAAAATGCCATGGTGATTACTCTAGCCAACATGGAGTAGTCACTTTAGGTACCATGGGGGTATGTACAGGATGAATTCAATGACAAGATGTCAAGTAAGATAAACTTGAACTTACTTATAGAATATGGAAAGTTGAAAGACTCAGAGTGGGAATAAAATTATGGGACTAAAAAGGGAATTGTGATAATAGAGAAGGTGGAATAAATAAAAAAACCCAAAAGTAACTATGGATAATATTATAAGTATTAAATAAGGTGCTAAAGATGAAATGATGCAAGAAGAAGATTCTAGAGACGAGAATATTTTTAGAATTAAAGGATGCACATAGAATGAAAAATGGCCCTATGAAGAGGATGATATAGATATAAATTATGTAGATATGGAGGTAAAATAGTAGGAGGAAGAATGTAGGATAATAGTAGAATATTTAGAAGATAGAGGTAGATTGTATTTAATGAAAGGGTTTCTATCTGGACCAGGAGAAGAGAACTCTTGGGAAGAAATCAGATTCAAATGCATAAATTTGGTAAGTTCAATTTATAGATTAATAGAATTCCAAAATAGAAGTCATTCACTTCAATATTATGTATCCCCCAACCAAATTTATTACTTGATAGAAGAAAAAGTGTAGGCAAAGAGGCAAATATGGATTTCTTTGATTCATTTATAGATAAGTTTAGAAAGTCAAGTGAAAAAATAAAATAGATATTAGAGATGAAAAAAATAAGCATAATTCTTGTTTAAAACACCTAAAAAGTTGAGTGTACAATTCATTGTGAACAATCAATAATATGTTACCAATAATGTATTGTCACATAAAGTTGAAGTCATCACTATGTAGATACCTTTAGTCATAGTTTATATCATTCAATAACCTTTCATAAAAATTGTTCACCCTATGGTCTTGACTATAAGAATGTTTAATTCTCTAATGCCTTGTGATCATTCTATGGACCCAAAGAAATATCTAATAACTTGCAACATGAAATATAATGTGAGAGGAATAACATCAGATAATGTTAATAAATGTAGACTCATATGGGACTTGTCAGGATGAGCTCTAGAGTTAATTTCTAAGAGGTATGTAAATACCCTATACCTTACACAAGTTAAAAATTTGTTGATATCAGAATATAAATTAAAGAGATACATAATCCAAACCATTCAAGATTTAAAGGAGATTTGACAAAAATTGGGATAATCAGTTACAGAATATGATCAAAGATTTTTTGATCTTATGAAAAAAATTGAATTCCTAATGTAAGATAAAGATAATTATACTTAGTTTGTATAAGTACTATGACTAAGAATTATATTTGTTATTTCACAAAATTAAAATCCAAATAAAATTGATACTCAATATATTGCCTTGTGAGTAGAGGAAATAGAGAACTATGGTGATGCCCCATAACTAGTTCCAAGGTTAAATAAAAAATAAATGCATTCATGAGAAGAATTGATGATATGCATGAAAAAACAAGATAAAATTAGGCCTATGATATATAGAGTGTAGATAAGATAGACATCATATAAATGATTATCCTAAGCTTAATCATGAATTCTATAAGATATGTAAGGTAGTAGAGCATATGACTTATAAGTACCATCTGTTACAACACTATATACAAAAAATGTAAGGTTTGTTTTGTATTTTTTGTAAATCCAAGAACCATAATGAAAATATTGATGAGTATTACAGGAGTTGAAGGAAGATATTACTAAGAATTTCTTCATAGTTGTAGCACATCACATACCAACTACAAAGAAATAAATTCCATGACTAAAAGTGGAGATGACCAATGTGACTCCAAGTAGTCAAGGATGGATGAATTCATTACCTCAATATCAAACATCTTATTCATCATAGTATCAACCACATGGACTAACAATCTATAATAATACATCATCTCCATCATACCAATATTTTGGTTAATATGCACAATCATGGACCAACACAAATCTTAAATAGTGGTAACAAAATAGGGTCCTAATTTCCCATTAGCACTAATATGGTTGGTATGATGCATATCCAAGCTAACAAGGAGGGTATACTGGACAATAAAAATAAGGGTTGGGATATAAATAAAATAGATGAGGCTATAAAGGGGGATACATGGGTGAATATCATAGAGGATTTTAAGGTGGTAGTAATAATGACAATCAAAAATCTTGAATACCTATGTAATTTTATCTATTTGGTATATATAACCATTATTACATGAATTAACCTACTAACCCACATGATAAGTCTACTATGTATACTATAGATTAGAAGGACAAGACCAAACAAAATATTATTTAGTATTGGATAAATAAAAGAAGGAGAAGATAGTGTGAAATGTAAATATGATCAATGTAAATCTGAAGGAAAATATATTTATGCAAGCATTCACCTAAAAATAAAGATCTGAGAAATGGTTACCACCTTTGGAAATGCCTTAGGATCAAGGCATCAAAAAAGTGCACCCAGACAAATATCATGATATTTACATGAAAAAAAAATGATGTATCAAATCATGTAGGTATTGTAAGAGATATAACAAAATCCAACTTCTAAGGGTGATAACATAGCCATTTATGCCCAAATGTATGGATAAATTATCAAGAATATGAGACAGGAGGGTGTTGTGACTACTTTAATAGACATAATGAAGTTGCTTAACACACTGTGTAATGAAGATATATCTTATAACATCACTAATATCTTTCATATTCTTCTAAAGTGTGCATAATAATGCCAAAAATAGACTGATAAGGTAGTCTATCAGGTTGAAACTAAGAAACCTTGGCATGTTTTGTTTTAGATAAATTTCACTTATGTTTTTTATAAGAAGGAGAAACAAACTTGAGAAGGTTATGGTTAGTAAAACCTAGTATGTTGTGCATGTGTTGATAAAATTATTATATATATCTACTCTTTATCTTGTGAGGAATGAACTACACATAATAAAACACTAAAGAAAATGGTTGATTAGCTGGGTAGTTGGGTGGATTGCCTAGCGTGAGCTAGATTCACGTAGCACACACTTCTTAGGAGGCTATCAATCCACACTTTTAAAAAATTAAGTTTATATATAAAAAGATAAATTACTTGCATAAACAATAGAAGATTTCAAAATATAATAAAAGAAGACAGATTTGACTAATTATAATAATAAATAGATTGATACTAATGCTAAATAGTTTGGGTATAATTCAAAAAATAGGGTAGGGTTATATGATTAGGTGAGAGGCAAAAATTTAGATTTGGTTAAGGTCTAATGGGTAAAAATAAATTTATATTTTTTATCACACAATGACCATCAGTGATTGGCGTGACCATCAATAGTTAGGGTAACCATCAATGGTTATGGACGGACTGTTGATGATCAGGGTGACCATTGGTGGTTACTATGGTTTTGATCTAGTTCAAGAAATTAATCTAGTAAGGTTATAAAAATAGAAACAAAGTAACTAATTAGTGAAAAATAGATATTTAGCTTACTATTTGTTGATCTGAAGAAGGGTTAAGGGATCTATTGGTGAAGCTTAGGTCAATTTTGATAGAGTAGTCATACTTAGTTATTAGCTAATAGATGGTAGTGCTTAAATTTTCTATTACATTTGTTGTTTCACTAAAAGAATACCTATGAAAAATATTTGATGCAAGAAGCTCTAGTTTTGTATGCAGATGATGATTGATGGATGATGGTTATAGATTTATTGACTCTAGATTCCATTTCACCTCCTCCTCCTCCTCTCTTTTTATAGGAAAATGGGAAAGGTGGAAGTGTAGGTTCAAGAAGAGGTTTAAATGTTTGTCTAAATTTAGTTTCAACATGCACTGACCTATGAGTGGATCAGGGAAGTTAATTATAAAAACACAAGGTGGAGTTAAAGTTAGAGTTAGGTGTTCATGTAGTTATAACCTAACCATTGACATTCAAGACTAACCATCAATAGTTAGGATGACTATAGGCAGTTGAGGATGTTTGGTAAAAAGTTTAGTTAGTTAGCTAGCTAGTCAATTAACATAACTCAATTTTATGATCTAAGGTTTGTGGGATGGTCCTTAGGGGGTCCTAAGGTGGTGTAGTGGTGTTTCAACATTTGGAATCCTTGTGTGTAGTTTTCTAGTGTCTATATTTTACCCTTTTTAATGTAATTTGTATCATCAAGCTACAAAATAAAAATGGATTATGGGTCAAAGGTTTGGTTACCCCAAACATGGGAGGAGGTTTTACCCCTCAAAATTAGAATTGATGAGGTGGAATAGAATTAAGTGTGGGTTTGATAAGTGGGTAAGTTGGTGAAAAAGTGGGTGGTAGGTTAGGAACTAAAGTGAAAACATACATAACAATTATAACGAAGTATGATTTTCTAAGTTCTTGTAATAATTAGGTATCCATTGTTGGTAAAAATAAGGTCAATACTAGAAGGACAAGTGATAAGTAGACCACATGACCATATGTGACAATTGTGCTATACTTGTAAACATAAGTCTCCTAGGAAAGGTCAATGTTTTCATGGGTATCTAAGGTAAGAAGTGCTCTTGTGAAGACACAATTTGGTTGAGTGTACACAAGGTAGTGCAAGTTCAAAATGTTCAACTTAGAAATTTAGTTGGTGTAGTCAAAAAATACTAAGGAAAGGTCATCATAAAATATGTGATAGTTGGGAGAAAATGGCCAGTGGTAAGGTGACATGGTTGGTGGAAGTATTAAGGTTAGTAGAGAATTTAATCTTCATTGGTATGAGTTTGTATTGGTTAGGTACTTAGTTTGGTGTTGTGTTCAAAATTTGGTTAAAAATTGGTTGGGTAAAGGGAAAAAACCTAAATAAGGTGACCATCAATGGTCAAGGTTGACCTTTGGGGTTGACCATTGATAGTCACCTTGACCATCGATGGTCAAGTGTCAGCCCTAAAAGGGTGAAGACAAAATAGCCATGGTGGGTCTTGATATTTCACTATGAAATTTGAATCATGATGATTAGATCTTTCACATTTTGTGAAAAAAAATGAAATATTTGTTGAGTGTGATTGGTTGAGTGAGGTGGATAGTTGACATTGATCAAGTTTTTGGAGGTTTGACTTGATGAATATGTAGTGCCAATGGGGAAGAGAAAGAGGTCAAGCAGTGGCTTTAAGGGTTCTTCATTAATCATGGTGGAAGAATAAGGTAAGTAATGTTGTTTAATTTATAGCTTAGTTTCAATTTGGGCAATTGATTTTGATTATTGTGTATTGTGTGGTTGGTTTGACCTAGGGCTAGGGTTTTGATAGTTCTAGGTTAGATTTTGGAGGTTAGAGTTAAATTGGAAGGTAGCATAGATAGGGGATGGTAGAGGTAGGTATTAGTATAATTTTTTAGTTTTATTATGGTATTTGGGTGGGTAAAAGGGGAGGGTAGGGTGTGGTTTGATTGTTGGTGATCACTTTATAATGACCATCAGTAGTCATTTGTGATCATCACTAGTCACTATCGACCATTGATAGTTGATAAGTGACCATTGATAGGTCATGATATAGTGATCATCGATAGTTTTTCTCTTAATGATTGGTAGTCACCCTGACTATCAGTGGCTAACAAAAGATAGATGGTGTTAAAGAGTTTGTTGAATGGTGAAGGTTAAGGTTCATAGGTCATGGCTTAGGTAAATAGGTGAATGTTATAGATTAAAGGCTAAAGTTGAAGATTATGGTTGGATGTTTTAGTTATACATTAAGGGTAGGATTTATGGTTGGTTAAATGTGGTAAGGGTGTAGGTAAAATGAAACCAAGTCATTGGGCCACATCTATGAGTGGCCAGGTAGGTATAGGAGGATAATATCCAAGAGGAAGTGGTGCTCCAAGATCATAGTTTTATGTTGATACATTATTTTTGATGTATTAGATGATTTTGATACCAGCCTATAAGTCAATGTAGTGAGATGTATATTTCTGTTGAGAGACATGTATGTTTTGTAGACATTATGATGATTATTTATGAGATATAGATGTGCTTCTTTGTTCATGGTTTTTGGTTTATGGTTGTGATGCTCATGTTGCTTATTTATGATGTCATGTTTGATTATGGTTATGCTCATGATGATGTTGATGTTGACTCACCTAGCTAGGCATATGATGATAAGTCTCTTTAATTTATGTGCATGATGATGTTTGATATGGATTAATGTTTTTTATGTGAGTATGATGTGATGGCTATGGATGACTATGATAATCCTAATATGATTATGTGATGTTGTTGATAATTAGGATGATGGTTATGATGTTATGATTATGGTATGTTGTTTTATGGACGTGATAGTTTAATTTCATGTTTTGAGATGATTATGATTAAGATATTTGATATGATCATGGTTATGGTGATGGTTATGCTTGTGAGAAAAGCTATGATGTGATTATTTTTATGATTTATGAATGACTAAGATGATAGTGATGATTATGTTCATGATCAATTTTAATGAGTATATACATCCTCATTTAGATTTGGACATGTGGTGGATATGGTATATGTGAGTATGACTTTGTGATGGTGATAGTTGATTTGTTTATGCAGGTGGTTATTATGCTAATGAGGTCTATTTTTTTATGATGTGATGATGATATCATGTGATGCAATTATGATTATGGTCATTTTGTTTAGATTAAGGTGAACTACACAATGTAAGTTAAATTAAAAAAAAACATATATGAGGAAGAGAAGACAAATTAGAGACAAACATTTATTTGAATATATCAACCATCATGAGAGAATAATAAGAAGACATGATGCTTCTTCTTTGGCTAGGACTAAAAACAAATCAAAGTTATATCAACTTGAGGAACACAAGACCTTAGAATGCGTCACATTATCATTTGTTAGTTGGTTAAAAAGGTGTCTTGATCATAGAATGTCAAGTAAGCTCAAAATCCCTTGCTTATAGTGTATATGGGGAGGTGGATCAAGGTATAAACTTATTGAGAGACTAACTTTCCTTTTCTATAGGTCACCAAAGAGCCAATATAAACAAGTCCATGTCCTATGATGTGTATACTGATCGATGCGAGAAGTATACATATGAGAGATGATTACAAATTTCAAAATTTTGTTAATAATTTGGATGTCTGATAATGGGTCTTTTGATATTTTGTTATTGCTTGGGAGCTTTGGGGGTAGCTGATCAATGTAGGAAACTTCCAATAAATTGATATTCTTTTACAAATGCTTTACTTAGCCATACTTCAAGGGAATGGTCTAAGTTTTGTGTTCTTCATTTAAGGCTTTTACTAGTTGTCCTTTAAGGGAGTAGTCCACCTTATATTGAGTAATTTTGATATGTTTGTGTAGTTGTCCTTTGAGGGAGTAGTCTACAAATGCTATGGAGTGAACCATATGGGTTATTTTGATTTTTAATTTGATTTTTTCATGGACTTGCTTATATAGGTTTAAAGGGTCACATTTTATAAAGGAAAAACTAAAACCATAAGATGGTTGATTAGGTGTAGAAGAGGTTTAAATGATAATGATCATGTAAATTTATCCTAGGAAAGGGGTAGAAAGTGCCATGAGAATCATGCCATGAGTAGAGTTGTGGTACCCATTTTTCAAGATTAGGTTATGGTTGTGAAAGATAATCACATTATTTAGTTTTAATTAGTTGTTCCTAAAATAGGGAGATGAATATAGTTTAAGCAACAAGGGATGAGCCTACGTTGGACAAAAGGTGAGTTTGATCCCATTTTAACAAAAGAAAGGATGTAGATGCAAAGCATTGAGGGGCTCAAGTTCTAGGTTCCCTTCAAGAGAGGATAATCAATAAGCATTTGATCCATACTTGTGTATTATGATATAAGGTCTAAGCTAATTGAAATCAAACTTGCCTCACTTAATTTTCTCCATATTGGTGACATGTTGATTTTATTTGAGGATGAGGTCTCTAAAACTAAATTCTTATAATTTAAAGTGTTTTTTATAAGTGCATTTGATGCATTATTGATAGAAATGAAGATGAGTGAATGCTACTAAATAACACTCATCAAATAGCTCAAGTTGGACTAAATGTTCTTGATCATAATCTCTCTTAGAGATGAGATCTCACAGGGATATGCAAAGAGAGGGAATTTAAAATTTGAGAGGAAAAATGGCCTCAACTCCAAAAACTAGAGAGAAAGGAGTAGCACTTGTAGGGGTTTGAATTCTAGTATGATAGGCCCATAAGGAAAAGGGTATGTGTAAATTCTAATCTTGACCAAATGTATTAACCATTTTAGTGAGAATTTTGTTGAGAGTTTTGTTAGAGTCTTCCACCTATCCATTAGCTTATGGATGATAGGGTGAAGATAAACTTAAATTGATATGGAATGCAACATAAAGACCTTGGAATTGTTTGTATTTGAAATATTTTACATTATTGGTGATGATTTTGTGAGGGACACCAAAATGACAATGATATGAGGTTGATAAAGTCAATAATCTTTCAGCTTTAGTTGAGATAAGAGGAATAGTCTCTACCCATTTGGTGAAATATTCAGTCGTAGTGATGATGGAATGATGTTTCTATGAAACATGGGGGTTAATTTCACCAATAAGGCCTAGAGCCCATTGTGATAAGGGCCAAAAATCTTTGGATACACAAATATTATGGCTAGGTGTATGATGTAAATTGGCATGTTATTGACACTTAACACACTTTTTCAAATAATCATAGAAATGTTGGTTAAGGGTGTGCCAATAATAACCAAGATGAAGGATATATTTAGCGATGTCTAGGCCACTAAAGTATCCCCCACATATCCCATCATATGTTTCCCTAATAGAATAAGAAGCTTCATGACTACATAGGTAGCAAAAAAGGAGACCATCAAATCTATGTTTATAAATAATTCCCCCCAATATGGTATAATGTGAGGTATTCTAGATAAATTCTCATCGAACATTTCTAGAAACACCAAAAGGAATGGTGGCATGTTTGAGATAGTTGAAGGTCTACTAATACTAAAGGTCAAGTCAGATCTCCTCCACATTAAAGCTAATTGGAGAGTCTAATTTGACATAAGAGGGGTGGGTAAGTTAGTAGATAATTATAAATAGCTTAGAGTCAGAGGGTACAAATAGGATTTGAGAAGCGAGGGAAGCCATTATATTGGAAAACTTGTTTGTAGATCATTGAGTGGTTTGGATATGGTAGTGTTCAAATGATGTTAAGAGTACATTATCTAATTATTTGTACTATTGTAAAACATCATTCATGTATTGGTAAGAGCCACTTATTTGATTGACCACAAGTTGAGAGTCACTAAAAATGTTCATTATTTTGACTCCCAAGGCTAATGTCATTTAGAGACTTATCACTAGAGCCTCATATTTAGCCATATTATTGGTATATTCAAAATCTAGCTTGAAGGATAAAGGAAGAGGTTCACCATGAAGGGAAATAAGGATAATCCTAGCTCCCCCACCATGTTGACACTTTGATTTGTCAAATAACATGGTCATTTGATAGGTGAAGTCTACCTAAGATAGGGTCATGATGGGCTCATCAAGAAACTTAAGAGGAGGAGGTCAATTATCTATTAAGGGGGCATCGAATAATTAGTAGGCAATGAATTGAAATTTAATTGATCTTTACTAAATAAAATCAAGGTCAAACTTAGCCAAAAACATGAGCCACTTATCCATATGCCAATTTTGGTATGGCTTGGAGTGCATATACTTAAGTGGGTTGGTATTGATTATGACATAGGTCTTGTGGTTGAGAAGGTAATGGAGAATTTTGGTGGCCATGAATACCAAAGCTAGGAAAAGTTTATTAGTATAGGTGTACCAAGTCTTTTACTCTACAATAATATGGTTAATGTAGTAGATGGCTTGATATTTATGTTGTTCATCTTGATGAGCAAGAATTACCCCTAAGGAGTGGTTGATGGTAGAGATACAAAGGTAAAAAGGTTTATCTTCCTTGGGAGGAATGAGTATAGGTGGAGATAAAATTTACTCTTTAAGTGAATAAAAGTCTTTTTGATAGTCATTATTCCACTTAAAAAATACATCCTTCTTCAGAAGGTGATGGAAGGGTCGGTATCGGTCTAAGAGCTAGGAGATGAAGTGGTGAATGGATTTTAGCTTCCCTTATAAGCTACAGAGTTGTTTTAGGTGGGTAGGAAGAGGAATATCAAGGATTGATTTGATTTTGGTCAAATTGACTTTGATTCCTTAAAGAGATATGATAAAGCCAAGGAGATTTCCTGATAAGACCTAAAAAATATAATTCTTGGGGTTAAGTTAGACATGGTCATGGATGAGTCACTCAAAGATAATATTAAGAACAATGAAATGATCTTTGAAATATTTATATTTCCCAAGAAGGTCATCAACATAGTATTCAATGATTTTGTGAGTAAGGTCATGGAAGATGTAGGTCATGGTGTGTTGATTCGTTGCACCAACATTATTTAGTCCAAAAGGCATGACCCTCTAGTAAAAACTTCCCCATGGGGTGATGAATGTAGTTTTGTGTTGATATTCAAGGGTAATTAGGATCTAATTATAACCCAAGGATCAATCCATAAGAGATAACATCTCATGACCAGTTATAAGATCAACTAGTTGGTTATTGCTTGGTTTTGGAAAGTCAAACTTTGGGTAGGCAAGGTTAAGGTCATGAAAGTCCTCATAAATGTGAATTCCCCCTATGGATTTGGTGATAGGTATGATATTCAAGACCCATTGGGGATAGTTAATGGGTTGAATTAAATTGATAGATAGGATATATTAAAGTTCTTCTTTGATGAGAAGGGCTATGTGAGGTTGCATTCATCAAAGCTTTTGCTTAATGGACTTGGCATTGTGGTTGGTGACTAAATTATAGGTAGTGATGGAGGGATTGATTCCTATCATATCATTGTAAGAACAATTAAATGTTATGTTGTGCTCTTGTAGGAAGGGGGAAGTCTTGAAGCTCTTTAGAATTTATCAATTAGCTAATTCTGATAATACACAAGTTGTCAAGAGTGCCCAAGTTGATATTCATGGTGGATTCATTCAACATGGTTTAAGTCTCAAGGGGAATAAATTTGTGGATAGAGGAATCTTATACACCAAGATAGGTGAGAATGGAATCATCATCTTGATGTTGAATAATATTAATGGTAGGAGAGTCATCTCCTATCATTTTAGGGTGGGCCAGAGGAATGGTTACAGTCACCCCATATTTTTGATAAGTCAGGGGTGTGAGGCTAATCATGTTGATGAAAAAAATGTTAGGGTTGATGATGTCATAATACTTAGTTATCTATGGTGGAGTAGATGGAGAGGATGGTATTTCCTCATCAATGATGGTAATGTAAGGTAGGTTGGTTTGTTATTTAGGTGGTGTGAAACCAAGGCCATGATTTTTGTGAGGTTTTTGGGTTTTGATTGGAATCAACTCATGTGGCCTTTGTTCATACTAACATAGACCAAATCCTTTCCAAGTACACCTATAAAGGTATGTCTAGGCAAATTTTAGTTTATATAGATAAGAAAAACTAGAGGTGAATGGCTGAGGTGAAAAAGAGGTGGTGGAAGTTATAAGGTGTTTATCAAGTCCGCCATAGATAAAATTAGTTTGAAAAATTGATGGTCTAAAAGGAATAATGGATATGATGTTGGGGTCATAACTGGGTTGGTGGTCAAGTCTTCCATACTCTTGGAGAGTAGGTAACATGTCAAGGGTTAAAAGGTGATACTCCCCCAATGAAATATGCTAAAAGATTGATTTCAAAGGGTCTAATGTGGGGATTTGGGTGGAAGGGATGGATGAGATAGTAGAGGCCTTAGTGGTAGAAGGAGATAGAGATTCATATTTTACTAGTGAAGGTTTGTTTAATAAAGGAAAGAGAATGTTTTTGGGTTGGTACATCATGTTTCATGATGTGAAAGGACTCAAACTAGCTTGTATGGTAACAACTTACCTTGGTACTCAAATTTGATGCACCAGTATAGGGTATATGTCACACAATTCATGGAACAAATTCAAGGGCATCCTAATAAGATGTTGTATTGGAACTCTCTTTCTAATACATAGAAGAGCTCAAGAAATATGTGGGGTCCTAGTCAAATGTGAAGGACAATAGTTCCTAAAGTCATGTCCATGGTATCATTAAATTATTATAGCACCATTGAGGCTTTTGACATAATGTTCTTGGGTAATTTGAGTTGGTTATATGCATGGAAAGAGATAATGTTGATACTAGCTCCCCCATCAATCATAACCCACTTGATGCAAGTCTAGTTTATATAGGTGGTAATGAAGAGAGGAGGTTCTAGATCATTTGGATGGATAGAGTGTTTTTATAAATCCTTGAAGGTAACAAGGTTGGAAAACTATAGAGCTCAAACAAAAGCTAATAAAGGTTATGGGTCTTCTAACCTAACCTCTATAGATTGTAACACTTTTATCATTACTTGGTGATGATAGGGTGAGGTATTAATTTGTTAATACATACTCATCTTCATTGATGTTTGGTAAATATATTTTATAACTCTCATTATACTGATTCAGATAGATGGGAGTGAGAGGGTCCCAGGATAGACACTTTAGGTTTGGTTGAAGGTAAAGGTGCTTGGTGTTGGTCAAGTGGTGGAAGAGGGATATGTATATGGAATGGACACCTTTTTATTTCCCTTATCCTTTGGTTGGGATTGTAATCATGTGACCACATAGATGGTATGAATTTGGGGAGGATTCAAGCTAGATGATTTCTTCAGTTCCTTTTCACTCTGAAGTGAGAGGGGAGGAGTAGGTAGGTGTTGGTTGATGGTTATTGGTTCTTGTGTTGGTGTCAAGCTCATAAGAGGCTCATCTAATAATAAGTCATCTTTATGATACAACTTATGGACTATCACTTAAAGATCTTTAAAATTATCCATGTCATGCCCAAGTGTCCTATGATATGAACAAACTAATTTCTCATTGTTCCAAGATGGTTTAGGACTGTGTGGGTCAAATGGTCTGATAATTGGCAAGGATAACAAGATGCTTGCAATATCCTATGTAAAATGTTTGAATAAGACTTAGGTAATGATGGCAAAGTCATAGGGGTCTTAGGTTTGGTAGCTAAAGTGGAAACACTTTTATGAGTGGGCTTGGTGGTAGAGGTTTTGGGTAAATGAGAATTCTTGGTGGATGGTTTCAGCTTTGGTAGATAGGTTGATAGCTTGAGGTTATAAGGTTTTGGGTAGACATTTGAGAGGTAAGTAATTTATTTATGTATGGTTGGGAGATAGGAGGTATATTCATGGGTGGTTTGGTGAAAATATGTGTGGATGAAAGTATGAGTGATGGTGTAACCAAAAGTGGTGGTTGGGTTTTGATTAGGATGGTTGGTTTTCCAATTAAGGTAGAGGGATGAGGTCCTAAAATATAAGGCAAAGTGGAGAGGGGAGATAGAGTTTTAGTTTTTGGGCTTCTAGGTGGTTTTACCTTCTTTGTTTGCTTAACTTGGGGTTTGTTTGATTGGTTTAGTGGGATTAAATCCAACTTTATTGTCAAGTGACTAAATTTATGAATAATAAATATGTCAAGGTTTTTAGTGGGTTTGATTAGACTAGTAGAGGTGATTTGGTGACTTTGGGTGAGTTTAGTTCTAGCAGTGTTTTTATGGTTTGATGGGTAGAGGAATATGATGGTTGGGCTATGGTGATAGTGTATTTGATAGTGGAAAGGTTATGTTGTTCTGATAAATAAGGCTCTTTCTTAGTTATATACAAGAGTCAAATCTATTTCAAAAAGGTGGCCCAATCTAGGTTAGGATCAAATATGAATTCTAAGTTTTTAAGAAATCTAGAGAAAGGTATATAGATGGATCTGAATCCCCTGGTAGTGGATTCAAAGGATAGGCTCAGGTGTTGAGGGGAGGGAACAATTACCTCATCCTTTTTTGGATTAAAAGATTCCAATATCTAGGAGGGTATCTCTTTGATGGGAGGTGTAGGCAAAGTAGTTTCTTCCTTAGGAGTGCTCACTAAAAGAAGAGTGGATTGTCTTATGATTGAGGAAAATGATAAAGTGGGAATAGTTTCCTCCTTTAATGTGCATATCAAATGAGAGGCTGGTGAATCCACTACCTCAAAAAGTGGAGTATGGGAAGAGATGATTTGGTTGATGGTCTTCTCAGCAATAAGTTCACCAAAAACCATATTGACAGTGTTTTATTATTTTTAATAAATTAGGGGTTTAATTCCTAAATAATAAAGGGGTTGAGTAAAGTAAATTAGTAAATAAATATGTAAGAATTAACTTATTGATTTGTGTAAATAATTTATGCCTTTTCTAAATATAGTAGGAAGTGAGAGAAATTAGAACTTAGCTTATTTTGACTGATCTAGACTAAGAAAAGGTCTAATACTATATGAGTAGGACTATGAAATAGTCAAAAATATGTCCCTAAACTTCATTTCTTGATTAGATAGGAGCATAAAAAATAGGACACATTGTTATTTAGTGTTGTAGTCTTATTCTAATACTATTGTCCTGAGGTTGAAGTCTTTTTGGGTTCTATTTAGAATGTCTATGTTACCCTATAACTAAAATTTTAGGGTTTGAGACCTTGTATAGCTCATTCTAGGCCTATTTTAATCTTCAAAACCATTAGGAGCTCTTGGTGTTTTAATTTGAATGCAAACTTGGAAAAGAGAGAGAAGGGGTTAGTGTGTAAAAGATATACTAGATGCACTTCACAACCTATATGTGGGCATGCTACCTATATACCAATACTTTGAAGAGGGATCAGGCTAATGTAGTTCTCCCATTGAAGTGTTTTGTGTAATCTATGTATTATAAATACAACTAGAATAAAAAATTGGATGTGCTTTAGCTAACTGTGGACTGATTCAATGACTTGAGTAGGTTTTGAATAATATTAGAAGGCTATATGCAAAGAATGGGAAAGAGTGCTTGAATGTATTTTCTTGTATTCTTACCTCTCTCTTGTAAATGAGTGTGGATCCTTATAAATGGACTTTGAATGGCCTTTTATTTGGAAACTAATGGTCATGGGTTAAATGAATTCATGGGAGGTTGAGAGGGAAAAGGATAAGGGTCCAAGAAAATTTGATCATTTGAGGCAAAGATGAGATTAGATTATAATTCCATAAATAAGACACCTTGAATTCTAGTGCTCCTATCTTATTTAGGTGTTGTTTTCCTTAGGTGATGGGACTTAGGGGGATAGATCTGGGCCTAAGGGGGCTACTTGAGTCTCAAGAATCTAAGTCTAGGAAGCTACAGATGGATGGGAATCAATGAAAGAAGTAGCCTAGAAGGGTTGTGTGAGCCAATAGGAGGACCTATGGATTGGGTGTCTATCCATACTAAAATTATGCAATTTCACATTTTACATGACTACAAATAATATGGGCCATGTGAGCATGAGAAGATTTTGCTTTGTTTTTTCTATTGGTAGAAGGAGCATGGTTGGGAAATGGTTTTTTAAAGATGTCAAGTGATTGGTTTGGGGTGCATTAGGGTTATCTAACACAAATTACCCCTTGTCAATGAGATTTTGGACATTTTTCTTGAAGGTATTACACCTAATAACATAATGTCCAATGACTCAGTAGAAGGCACACAATTAGTTCTCCTTATACCAAGCAAATATAGGATGAAAATAATTGAATTACTATGGAGGTTTGATTAGGGGAAGTTATATGATATTGGCCTTTAAAAATTTATCCAAGACCAAAGCATATGAATCTCTAAGTGGAGTAAATTATGTTTGGGTGTTGCAGTTTGGGTTCTTAGTGTTTTGATTGGAGGAATTGGAAATTTTAGATTGGTTGACAATGGGTGGAGGGTGGTCTTAAGGATAATTGTATTCATGGTTCCCTTATTTTTTGAGTTAGTGTTGGTTTGGATGTTGTGTTTAGAGGATGAAACCTCATTTGATTTGAAGGTGGAATTTTTTTCTTAATTTTAACTTCCCCTCATCAATGTATCTTTTTTTTTATTTGTCATGCCATGTTAAAAGCCTCATCAAAGCTCCTGAAGCTATGAACCCATATGGTAGAGAATATGTGTTTGGTAGAGGCTTAGGCAAAGAGTTTAATGAAATAAAGTTAGGGTAAATAGGAGAGTTGGTTTATCAAACTTCTCCAATGGGATATAAAGTTATCAATGGATTCATCATCAAATTTCTAAATGGAGTAAAGATTAGTGATGGAGAATTTCTTAGAGCTGTTTATGGAAAAGTGATCTAGGAAAATCTAAGCTAGTTAGGCAAAATAAAAGAGGGAGTGATTTGTAATATCACTATACCAATCTAGTGTCAGACCTGATAGAGACATGGGGAAGGTATGAATAAGGAGAGAATCATCATAAGAAATCATATAACATGAATTCCTAAATGCTCTTAGGTGTTGTTGAGGGTCCTCCTTACTCTAAAATTTTGAGAACTTTAAAAGTTTGCATTTAATAGGATATGATCAATTGGGGATGGATAGGTGAATTGGTTCATTATAGATTTTGTCATATGACAAAATATTATGATCTCTAGAAATGGATGACTCCAAAGTAGTCATTTTATCTATTAACATTTTGACAAGGTCATTTTGGGTTTTTGCACCCCCATAGGTGTAAGGTAGGTTATGTTAGGTTTGGGTAGGTGTGAAATATGTATAGTTGGTGGGGGGTTGAGATGCTGCCACATATTGGTATGTGCATATGGTTGGTTGGGATGATCCACATAAGAATACATGGAGATATGTGGTTCGGTGGAAGGTAGAGGTATATACCCTTATGGGTCAGGGATGTAGCTTGGGTTTGGTTTAGGGATGTGCATGTTAAGAGATTAACACAAGTTAAAGAGGCACAATTGGGTTATTAAATAGAGGGTGGGTGGTAACTTTGGTACTAATAGGTGTAAGGGTAGAAGGTATGGTAACCACCAAGCTTTGAAATAGAGAGGAGGTAGGTTGGTTGGTAGTGAGAGGAATCGTAGTGACACCAATATATGGTAATCCTATGATAAGGGATGTGTTGTTACCCAAAGGTTAGGTTACTTCTATACTAGGAGGGTTACTAGTTAGGGAAGAAGGTGTTTAGGTATTATTCAATTGAGTGGGTTTGTTTTGGATAGTGGTATCAGTAGGGTTATTGGTAGAGGATGATGCTTGGGTGACTAAAGGTTGGGTGGAGATGGTGGTGATAGAAGAATCATCCATAAGGTGGGATGGCATGCCATAGGGATGATCAATAGGTGGAACCAAAGTAGGGGTATAGAGAGATATGGTGTTAAGGTAATGTTGGAGGGCTATAGGGTTATTATCCAAAAAGGTGGAAAAATCTACATCACCTTGGGAAACTATCTGAGGGATGGTAGGACTCCCAAAAGGATGAGGATAACTCTCTACATCTACGATATACTCCATGGATGAGAGGGAAGAGGAAGGTGGATGAGTAGAAGGTGGGTTCTGATTTGCTTTATTTCTTAGTTTTTGCCTAGTAAGAACCATGTAGATGAGGAAAGGTGGAAGATACAAGCAATCTCAAAAATCAAAAAAAGAGAAAGAAAGAAAAAGTCAAGGAAATAAAACACATACTAAATCATGTCAAATCGTAAGGTTATTTTTAGTCTCTCTTGTGGCTTATGCCTTAATTTTAAAGAATTATGTGACTAAAATTGTCTTGTAGAGCAGGTAATAGAAAATAAGTCTATGGTTAGTTTTAGGTTGTGTTTAGGATCTCAAAGGGATCTATATTGGAAACCAATATGTGGCTTGATATTGGGTCCTACCCATCACTTCACACACCATAGAGATAAGGGTGTTGGGTTCTTAGCTAAGATATATCGATTACTAGAGATTATACTCAACCAGAGAGTTAAGTTGGTTCTCTCCTTGGTGATGAAATCCAAGTAGGATGGTTGAGTAAGGTGACTACTAGGTAATAAAATCCTAGTCAAGCCTTATGTCAATGTTTATATGATTGATTAAGTGTGAGTGGTTTGGTATTGTGTGTGTGATAAAAGTGAAATTATGATTGATTCACTTGATTAATTAAGTTATGTGAGCTAAAATAAGCAAGCAAACAATGAATGTAATCTATTTTAAGCCCAAAATAAAATTTTGATTTCATTATATGAGAATAAAGACAAGAAGAAGAAACACCTAGATGTAACTTTGAACCCAAGAAATGACTCAAGGGTCCCAACAAGCATGAAAAAATGTTTTAGATAAATTTCACATATGTTTTTTAGAAGATAGAGAAAAGAAACTTGAAAAGGGTATGGTTAGTAGAACCTGTTATGGTGTATATGCATTAATCAAATTAATATAGAGAGCTCCTCTTTATATTGGGAGAAATGACCTAAAAATGAGAAAACACTAAAGCAAATAGTTGATTAATTAGGTAATTAGGTGGATTTCCTAGTGTGAGCTAGATCTGAGAAGCATGCGCTTCCTAAGAGGCTATCAATCCATGTTTTTAAACAATTAAATTCATAAATCAAAAGATAAAGTACTTGCATAAACAATAGAAGATAATGAAATGTATTATAAGAAGATATATTTGACTAATTATAGTAATAAACAAATTGGTATTAATTTTAAATAGATCGAGTATAATTCAAAAAATAGGGCAAGGTTCTGTGATCAGGTGAGAGGTAAAAATTTGTATTTGGCTGAGGTCTAGTGGGTGAAAATAGCTTATTGTTTATTTGTCACACAATGACCATCGACAATTAGGGTGACCATTGATGCTTAAGCTAACTATCGATAGTTATAAACAGACCATCAATGGTCAGGGTGACCATTGATAAGTACTATGGTTTTGGTCTGGTTCAAGAAATTGATTTGGTAAGGTTGTAAAAATAGAAACAATGTGATTAATTAGCAAAAAATAGATACGTAGCTTACTAATATCTAATCTAAAGAAGGGTTGAGGGATCTATTAGTGAAGCTTGGGGAAAGTTTGGTAGAGTAATGATACTTGGTTATTGGTTGATGGATGGTAGTGCTTTAGATCTTTGTTGAATTTGTTGGTTCACTAGAATAATACATGTAAAATAAGCTCTAATGTAAGAATCTCTAGTTTTGAATGCAGATGATGATTGATGGATGATGGATTTTGGATTGATTAACTCTATATCCCTTTTCACCTACTCCTCCTCTCTTTTTATAGGAAAATGGGAGAGGTAGAAATGTATGTTTAAGAAGAGGTTTAACTTATTTTCTAAATTTAGTTTCAACATGCATTGATCCATGAGTGGATCAGGTAAGCTAATTATAAAAAGGCAAGGTGGATTTGAAGTTTGAGTTAGGTGTTCACGTGGTTAGAACCTGACCATCAATGATTAGGCCTAACCATCAATGGTTAGGATGACCATTTGTGGTTGAGGATGTTTGGGAAAAGGTTTTGTTAGTTATTTAGCTAGTTATCTAACCTAATTTAGGTTTGTAGTCAAAGGTTTATGGGATGGTCCCTAGGGGGTCCTGAGGTGTTCTAGGGATGTTTTGACATTTAGAAACATTATGTGTGGTTTTCTAGTGTCCACATGTTTATTCTTAAATGGATATTGAGTTAGCTAGATATAAGATTTTAAATATAGTATTTGATTTTGGGAGCATGGTCAATATGATTCCATGATCAACTTGGGAAGCAATTGGTTGGTAAAATTTAAGCTATAATAGAGTAATTCTCAATCTACCAAATTATTGTCAGGTTGAGCCCATCAAAAGGTTAGAAGATGTTGAAATCAAAGTGGTCAAGCTTATCTTGTGAGGATACTTTGAAGTCATTGACATGAAGAAAATAAAGACTAATTATCCTTTTTTAATCAACTTGTAATGAGCTTATTATGGCCAAATGACCATCAATATTATGGACAACCAATTAGAAGTGCTTCAATAAGATAAAATAGTGGTCATACCTCTGAATAAGTCTAAGAAAAATACATACATTATCTCAAAATAAATAGAGTCCCCTTGTGCCTATGGGGATAATAGTTGGTTTAAATTTGGTACAGATGAAATGAAAAATGCTATATAACCTATATAATATCAAGCTCAAAAGTCACACATTATGTAGTAAGAAGAAAAACCAATATATAAATATGTTATAATAAAGTCTCTTGCTAGGCAGGCTCATATAGATGAATGTGTTTCTCTATCAGTGCACTCTCCAAAAAGTTCTAAAGTTGATTTTTTTTATAATAGAGGTGCCATAATGATGGATTACATGGAACCTACTGTTGAGGGTGCTATACCATGGGAATCTACATCATCTATAAGTGGTGACTTAGACACTCACATGTTGAACTAGGCTCATAAGGATCATGAGTTATGACCTCTATGCATGGTATTCATTATATAAAGATAGATACCTCATATTTTGTAATAAAATATCTCAATCCATTTATATTGAGACTGAAAAACCATGTACCAAAGGTGGATAAATGAGTCAACTCATTCATCTATGTGCTGAAAGGAATTGATAAGACTTGGTGCTCTATCCATAAAAATATATAAATTCATTATGAGGAAGTATATGAATTCTTACATGCAAGGTTCTAACTATCATATACTATTAAATAAGAATGACCTTTATTCCAAGAAGTTTACTTTCTAGATTTACATATTCATTAGTGTGTGGATATATGGACCACACAAGGAATAGATCCAAGATATAGGTGCACATATTTAGCCACACCTTATCACCTTTGCTAGTGGCTTAATATATGCACCAAGAGCATATGAAAAGATACATGCATTAGGAAAATTTTTATTAAGATTTAATTTAGATAGTTGTATTCAAATATGATAATCCATTGGTGTATAAGGCCTTATAGAAAATCAAATTATTTCTCTATCATGGATGCCCAAAATATTTAGAAACTACAACTGAATCATCATCACAACAAGAGCCTATGTAGGATTTGAATGTGGCACTGAAAAATTATAAAGCTAGCCAATAAGAACATGTTTCTCTTAATTTCTACTCATTTCTTAATTTGGAAGCAAGTAAGAAACTAGTAAAAGGGGTATGTAAGGAAATACTTGATAAAATTGTGTGCATGATCTAGAAAATGATGGAAACTCCTCTTTAGCTTGGAAATAATATAGTATAGATAATAAAAAAACTATAAATGGGTTATTAGCAAGATAGTTGAGTGGATTGCCTAGTGTGAGATAGATCCAAGAAGTGTATGCTTGTTAAGAGGCTATCAATCCACTATTGATAAAAATTAAGTTGATATAGATGAAAATAAAAAATACTTACATTGAATAACATGAAATTAAATCCATGTAAAAAGAAGATAATAAAATACTTCTTCAAATAAAATAACTAAATATAGAAAAATTGGGTCAATATTCATGCTAAGATAGTTGGTGTCAGGTACAAAAAATCAGGGAAGGCTCTATAAATAGGTAGGAACCTAGAAAATAGGGTTTGATTGGGGTTAAGGGGCTGAAAATAGTTTATTATTTTCTACGATAGTGACCATTAGTGGTTGGGGTGAATTTTCCATGATTGGGTTGATTGTTGGTGGTTAGGTAACCATTGATGGTTGAGGTCACCATTGGTAGTTGGGTTAACCATCAACAATTTCTTGTGTGCTTCTAGAAATAATAAAAAAAGGAATTGTAGATTAGATAAATGGTTAGGTAGGGATTTTATTATGGGTCTGGTTAGAGATGGGAAGCTGGGAGATAAGTCTAATCAGGTCAAGAGGGTTAAAAATGATATAAAATAAAGAAACAAGTATAAAGTGACTTATAAATTGATAGATTTTTGATGGTGGAAGGATAGAGAAATTTGGCTAGAGTGATAGTACTTTGGCCTCAAGAGAAACTAAGATAAAGTTTCAAATCTCTATTGTTTTTGCTTGATTTCTAAAGGAAGGATAGATACCTATGTGCAAGAAAATTTGATAACCTGGACATGGATCCCTATTCACCTCTTACTCTTCTCCTTTTATAAGATGAAGTCACTAATTAGATAGGAGGAAGTTGCTAATTATATAGGAGGATAAAGTTGTTATTTATGATGCTTTATAGTTGGTTGGAATTGCATAAGGTGGATATACTAAATTTTGATATGTTTATCTCATACATAATTGGTAATGCTTTTTAGGAAAGTTGCGGACCTGATCATCGATAACTAACCTAACCATTGATGGTTATCCTGATCATCAGTGGTTAAGTTCCTAGATAAAAATGGGTGAAGATAGGTTTTGAAATAGGTTGATTAAAGGACTGTTCAAAGGCTTAAGTTAGTAAGTGAGTTTAGTAAATTAGGTAGTCAACTAGCTTTAGGGTTGGGTAGGGGTCTAAGGAATTTTGACATATAAAAATATTATGTATAGTTTTTGAGTGTCTATATTTTGCCCCTTTTTGTTATACGACTTTGAATTAACAAGCTTTAGACTAAAAATGGATTTTTGGTCAAGGTCTGATTGCCTTGAGTATGGGAGGAGGTATTCCCCCTCAAATCGAGAGTTGATGAAGTGAAAATGAAATTGGGTCAAGGTTTGATAAGATATATATGGTGAGTCATGAGTTGGGTGACAAAAGGGTTGGGAATTTAAAATGTGAACATGCACAAAAAATATGAAAAAGTATGATAGTCAAGATCTTGAAAAGATTAAAGTCACCAATGTTGGTAAATATAAGTTCAATTATAGAGGGACATATGATAGGGGTAATCAGTCCATATTGCTAGTCGTAGCTAATCAAGTCATTTTTATGAAGCCATCTAGACAGAGTTTGTGTTTTTTTCAAGTATCCAAGTTAAGAGGTGCTCCCTTGAAGAACATAACTGGTCTAATCATACACAATGTGGTGCAAATGTGCAAAAGTTCAACATGGCAAGGTTGGTCGATGTGGTCATCATAAAACATGTGAATAGTCTGGGTCAAAAATGGCCAACATCATAGTAGATGTGGTCAAATGGGTGGTAAAATAAGGGTAATCTCCAAAAATTCAAGTTTTGGTGGGGTGGATATTAGGTGATATCCAAAAGTGAGTACCTAGGTAAGGTACTTAAAATTTTGAAAATGTGGGGGACCCTGATCATTGACAGTCAAGGGTTCTCATTTCCATGATGGGATGATTGATGATGAGTGGAGACACATGAAGGAGGTGGGCCTAGGGGTCATGAGATACTATCAACACCTATATTAAGATACAACTATAATCATGGCCTTCATTGAGAGATGGGATCCAACCATAAACACAATTTTATTGCTAACTAGGGAGATGAGCATCCTACTAGAAGATGTGCATATGATTACATAGCTACCCATTCAGGGGGAGCTAGTTTATCACATAAAGAGTAAGGAGAGGGATTAACACATGGATTTGATATATGGAATGGATTGAGTCCATGCCAAGCATCATGTAGGTGGTATTTACTATGGGATACTATACCAAAAGGCTCTAAGGGATAGATGTTTATTTACAATGATGTTGATGGTTGTGTCTTTTTTTGTGCTACCTAATTTGAGTAGCCATTGATTTACATACCTATTACTAGGGGTGATGATGGAGATGCTACTAGGGAAAAATGTGTTCAAGTGGGCACCAATGTTATTAGTCTAGATATATAATGAACTCTAGGCCTTTTAAGCACATAAGTAATATGAGATCAGTGTGGGCTTCATTATCCATTGCTGGACATATGAGCATATCCAAGTTGTGAGACCTTTGGGGCTACCATGGGATGGATATGCATTGATGGACTATAAAATGGGTTTATTTAGATGGAGAGGGGATTATGCATTGATAGGGGTTAGTGGTGGTATGAGGGATATTAATTAGTCTAGGGATGCTTTGAAAGGATTAGTGGTGGATGACATAGTGTGGAGGCCATATGTGGGCTAGCCTAGGTGGGCCTAGTATATTTACCACACTCTATCACTATAGAGTTGGTGATGGATATATGGGAGGCAAGATGGTAAGATTGAGTTGATCCTATTCAACTAAGTTTGGAGGTGTTTTAGCCTCATGTAGGGGATTCCACAAGATTTATTAAGATATAAGAGGGAGGACATAGAGTTTAGGGGGACCTATTTTATTAGTTTTGGCATTGGGCCTCTATGGTGAGTCAGGTAAGGAGATTAGGGGGACCACCACTAGATGGTAGTGCAAGTGTAGGTGGGGCTAGTGGTAGTGGTGCCCTAAGGGCCTGATATATGAGATTTTATGATGTATATGTTTTTGATTTTGATACCAACATGCATGTTGATGATATGAGATGTATATGAGAGAGAGAGAGATTTATACATTATTACATGTATTTCTTATTGAGGATCATATACTCATTGACATGTATTACTTTTATTATGCTGTATATGATGATGAGGTTTTATGATGATTATGGATGTTGATTGATGTTTATGGTTATTATCATTGTTATGTTTATTTGATTTTTTGAGATATTTATGGATGATGCTTATGAAATTTATGGTTCATTAGTTTAGGTATGTGGTAATGTTTATGGATATTCATGATGTATGTTTTGTTATGATGAAATGATAGGTTACTCATGCCCCATGCTCTATGAGATGATATGCAAACTCATAGTTTAGGAATGTGATGTTAATGATGGATGATATGCATTGTTCATTGATGGATGTGATCTTAATGAGCATGGTCAATTTTATTATGTTATATGATGATGTGATGAGAGAATTTTTGATAATTTTGACACTACATGTCAAAATTGCGACCTCTATCATTCAAGATTTTACATAAACATGCCTTTTCAAAAAGGGGAAGAGGACCATTTACATAATTATAAAGGGGAGGGATGAAAATTCTAAAGGAATTCCTCTAGATATTTTGTTTGAAAGAATTATTTTGAAAGACTTTCCAAGGGAGAGAGACAATTCAAAGGGAAAGAGGACCTTTACAAGAATCCTGAAGGGTACCAACCCTTTAGGAGAGTCACATTTCAAGAAACTTGAGGGCAAATCTTCAAAGTCAAAAGAGACATTACAATAATTTTGAAGGGTACCAACCCTTAGAGAAAGTTCATCACAAGAATGCCAAAGGACCATTTAATAATTTCGAAGGGTATGGATAAAAAGTCTAAAGGAATTACTTCAAACATTTTGTCTAAAATAAATCCTTTGGAAAAATTTCCAAAGGAGATTGGATTAGAAAGATTCAAAAGGAATAAAAAAACCATGGAAAATGACTTTACAAATAGTCCAAATAAATTCCTTTAGATAATTTGTCCGAATAAATTCCTTAGAAAAAGGAAAGGAGAGGTCCAGGAAGGATAAACCACAGACTTTTTATCTGAAGACATAAGTTTGAAGAAGAATTTTGAAGGCTAGTGGAAAAGTGTGAGAGATAATTCCCATAGACATTTTTTCTATAGGGAAATGACTTAACATAAAATCTAGAGACAAAGATAAAGGCCCATAAGAAATAGATAGACAAGGAGAATGAGGAAGTAATTCTTTCAAACTTTTTATCTGAAGGAAAAGATAGAGGAGATAAATAAGGGAATGGACAAAGAAAATAGTCACAGATAGTTTTTATGAGGAAATATTGATATTGGTAATAAAATAGATGGAAATAGATAAGTGACCAAAAGCCAAAATAATTCCATGGGAATAAATGGAGCTAATGTGCAAAGGGAATAGATGAATAGAAATGAAGAGCCAGACAAGCTAAAGAACATGCACATAAATAGAAAACTAGAAAATGTAAGAGATTTAAACAAATAATATAAATATATTAATGTGTTCCATAGCATGAAAATTATTCCAAATAGGATTAAACATGTCCAAGTGTAATGGTTTCAAACACAACACCTTCAGTTCTAAAAATGAAGACTCATTTCCATCAAAGACTCAAGTGGTTTAATGTTGGAGAGCTTAAAAGTTTTAAAACATTCTAGTAGTTCAAGTGGAGTTCTAAATTTGATGTTGGCATTAATTTCATGCAAAAGGAAGCCTTTCAAATGTTCTAGTAGCTCAATAGGAGTTCCATATTTTGAGGTGGGTGTGACATCATGTATGGGGTAGATTAGTCTAAGCTTGAGCTCACCATCCATTTTTAATACAAAAGGGTTTTTCATATAAGACAAAAGACAAGAAAATACAAAGTTAGAAGGCTATGATAACACAAATTAGACCTGGGCTAAAGTGGGAGTTGTCTTCTTCTTCTATTTTTAATGCCAATCTCTTGGCTATTGTGTATTATTCTATCTAAGTTGGATTTTCAACCTTAAATGGTATCCTCTTTTGGCAAGATCAAATACTACCAAAGACTAAGTTTTGTAACCTTTTTTTAGATTAATAGGATAGTTTTCAATTTCTAATTTATGGTATAGTGTATTTATGTCATTGATTTGCATAAGTGATAGAGTTGTAGTCCTTGTTAAGTCTCGATTCTTACCTAGTTACTAGCTAGTTAGATTATGCAAGTCATGTTCTATGTTTAATGTCTTTTGGTTGAGCTTATAGTAGATGCAAGTGGCTGGTTAGTGCCTTATATCAGGCCTATTCCATAATTTCCCTCAAGATTTGATCACAATAAAACCTTTTCATGAAATACTTATGCATATTGGTTAATTAGAGTTGAAAGTTTAACCTTTCTCTTATCTAAATTAGTGTTTTAGGAGATCTAATTGAGTGGATCAACCAATCATTCAGGTGTATCACCATCATTAGATAGGATTTTATTTCAAATTTTATTTCTCTCTTTTTTTAGGTATTTTTTAGCATAAATAAAATATCATAATTGATACACCAAAGGGAGCTATCCCTTAAAATATAGAGATTCAATACACTAATTAGGTCACCCACAAACTAGGATTGTTTCCATGTTTTAGCAGACTGTGACAGCCTAAAACTACCTTCATAGGGGTATAAGTCTAATTGAAAATAGTTTTTGGCATGCCTAATGGGACAAGTAAAGAAATATTTTGTAGATCTAAGGAAGTTTGAAGCTGAAGAGAAGTTTTTGAAGTATAAGAGAATATCTATCTTCATCACAAGCTAAAGATTCTTTAAGTTGTAGAGTTCATAACATCATTCAGGCAACTCTTTCATGCCAAAAGTTACCACAGGGTTAGCAAGCAAAGGTATTCCTTTTGAATTTATATCTTATAAGAGATTAAGATTTAAGAGGGAAAAACTATATCCTCAAAAATAGTATTTGCCTCCTAGTCATACTATTATTATAAGCACTAGAATCCCCACTACCCAAATGGCCCTCAAAAATCAAGTGTTTACTCCATTCAATAGAGGTATCCCACTAAATTTAGCCTAGTTTTATGACATTCTAGTGTTTACCCTCAAGAGTATCATATTATTCTTAGGAAAAAATTAAACAAACCCTATTGAGCATATCTAAGATGTGGCTAATCTCTCTATAATGTTGTTGAGGATAATGTTGCTATTAGATTGATTGTTGCTTATTTCAAAGGAAAAGCATTGTAATGGTATATAAATATCCCACTAAATTCCATTTCTACTTGGGATGAATTAGGTGTAACCTTAGTCAAGTAATTTGAGGACAAATCTGATCACCTATCTTTAGCTGAGCAATTGACCACCATAATAAGCACTCCTCATGAGTTCATGTCTAATTTTAACCTTAGATTCTAAAATACATGGACTAGAATACCTGTGTTGATAAGGCCATCTTCTAAATATACATTTTCATACTATTTGAAATCCCTTAATTCTAACATTAGTGTGATGATATAGTCAATGGGTAGTACTACCTTGCTAGGTACCCATGAGGTTATAATAAGGGTAGAAAATAATTTGATACAAGTTGGTAAGATTTATCCAAGACCTCTAATGCCTATATTTATAGAAATAAGTTCCATACTACCCCCTCAAATTCCTTAAGTTCCATCCTTAGCTCCTATTCCACCACCTCCAGCTCAAATTGCAGCCCCTACTAGTCAAGCTAGTGAGATAAGAGAGTTAAAAGGTTTGATTCAATATTTTAGGAATTAAATAGTCCAACTCAAGAGGAAATAATTTTAGTGCAATAATCCTTATAAATATCAAAATCAAATCACCTATCAGCGCTTCAAAGATCAAAGGCCTCTTTATTAGGGTTTCATAGAAAATAGATCACCTTATCAAGCACAAGGAGCCATAACTCTAGCTAAGCCATATGCTTCCATTGATTATAATGTTACATCCACTTCAAAATACATTATTCCCACCCCACCTTAAAACAACATGATTCAATATTTAGGTTGGAAACCCTCAAATCTCAATGATGCTCAAAACCAAGCCTTGGTATCATAGAACATCACTATGCCACAAATGACACAAGAAGATTTTTCTTTTCAAGGAAGTTAATACCAAGATATAAGTTTGGCATCAAAAGGAGAGACTCATAAATTACAAGGGTATCTTGATTCTATTAATGTAAATTTACAAGTAGATGATATGTTTCTTTTACTCAAGGTGTTGAAATTAACAAATCAAGTGGTCAAGTTGTAGTTGTAACTAGAGCTAAAAGAAGAGCCATTGAAGAGGATAAAGAGGTGAAAAATGCTTCAATTAATCCTAGGGTTGTTTCTAAGAGTATAAAAGATAAACTTGTTGTCACTACAACATAAAAAAAATTAGAATATAGAGGTTGGTAAGGTTCATCAACTACCTCTAGTTTGTGAATAGCCAGTACTTCAAAAGGTACAACCAAAGGTTAGTGGATCTTCAATCAGATTGTAAGGATCATTCTCATACAAGGTATAAGTCCACTCATCAATAAACAAATCTTAAACTCCATCCAAAGGTGATTCACTTTCTACTTCATTATCTTTAAGCACTTCATCTAAGATGATACAATTAGTGTTCACAACACTTGGCATATATGGATCTATATGAAAATATGCAATAGGTTTAGAATGAATTATTACCTTGGTACCATACTTGGTTATAAACATCAAGTACACCCAATCAACTGGTAGGTATCCCCCAATCTTTGAGGTGAAATCTCTTGAAAGGCACATAACAAAGGAAGCAAGTCTACCACAACAACATCCTACTAAATAGTAACATTGGGACAAGCATGTAATGTCAATTTTAGATCTTTGATGATGACTACCATCTTTTTTGGTGACCCATCCAATTTCAATACCCCTTTAGTAGTTAGCTCATAAACAAGGCCAAGCTTGTCTACAATTTGCTTTAGCGTGACTGTACTACTAGCTCTACTATCCACCATATAATTATAAACCAAAGTATCACCTACTATCAAAGAAAGGTAAAAAGGAGTAGTTTATTTAATTTTGCCTCAATTTTGTCCACCTTTTCCATCTTATTTACTTGTTTTACCTATTGCTTTGTGGGCTGATCTAAATTAGTCAAGACAACACCTTCTTTCTCAACCAATTTTGGAGACAATTCAAGAGCTAAAAGATCTTGAATGAGTTTATCCTTTTATCCTAGAATGGAAAGATAATCCCACATACTAATTTTGATTCTAAACTTATTTATTTGATCCACTATACTGAAATGACTTGGTGTGTATTACCTTCATGAGAATGATGCACCAATTCTAGCCATGGTCAAAGAAGATGAGTCCAATGAAGGTTTTTGGCAATTATAATTTGATGGATCAATAAATAAGCATGGAACCAGATCTAGAATGATGTTGGTTTATCTAACCAAGCAAAGGTATTTCTCTTCTATTAAATTTTAGTTTGGCTATTCAAATAATGTTGTTGAGTATGAAGCAGTAGTTCATGGTTTATAGTGGGCTAGGAAGATGAAAGTCAACACCTTATAGGTTTTTGGTGATAGTGAGCTTGTAGTCCACCAAGTAAGAGGTTTTAATGTGTGTAAAAATTTGTTGATTAAATATTTCAAGCATAGAATTTGGGATTTACTTGAATATTTCTAGGTTTTTAACATTCAAGTAATACCAAGAGGTGAAAATAAACATGCTGATAGATTAGCTATTATTGGGTCCCAATTTAGCATTCCAGTTGATATAAAAAGTGAGAAAACTAAGTCACACATAAAGGTGGTTGTAAGACCTTCTATTCTAGATAATCATGATAATTGGCAAGTGTTTGAGGATGACAATCAAATTGTGAGATTCTTGCAAGAAAAGGATAAGTTTTCTTCAAGAAACCAAGTAAAGCACTTGCATAAGTATGGTGATCACATTATGCATATAAATTAATAAGCTTCCTAAAGGATTTTTTAAACTTGAGAACATTTTTAGTGGTGATGACGAACTAAGGAAAGAGAATTCATCCTTGTCAACAAAGGAACAACACTATGCCAATGTAGAGATTGTAGCTGGTAAGATTTTAAAATTGGGTAAGATATGCACTCTTTCACAAAAGAATGCTTTCATTGAGTTATGCACAAGTTTTTATAATATATTTTCATGGTAGTATAGTTATCTCAAAGGTTTTAATCCAAGTTTGGCTCAACACACCATTGAGTTAGAGGAGGAAACTAAACCAGTGAGACAAAGACAAAGGCCCATCAATACAAATCTTGAGCCTTTGATGAGAGCTAAGCTTCACAAGCTCATAGAATTAGCTATTATATTTTTAATCAAGCACTCAACTTGGGTGGCCAATCTCATTCCAGTATGGAAGAAGAATGGTGAGATTCATTTGTGTGTTGATTTTCATGATTTGAATAAGGCTTCACTTAAAGGTTATTATCCATTGCCATCAATGTAATAAATTTTATAGCTTGTTTTAGGTTTAGAGAGGTTTTCTTTGTTGGATGGATATAGTGGCTACAATTAGATTTTTGTCAAGGAATAAGACTAATTTAAGACAACCTTCACAACTAAGTGGGGGACATTTACATACAGAAAGATGCAATTTAGTTTATCTAATGTTGGAGTAACCTTTCATAGAGCCATGGATATGGCATTCCAAGTCTATTAATAGGTTTGTACTTGTTTATTTTGATGATATAACAATGTTTTCAAAGAATGCAGAAGATCATATGTTTCATCTTCAGTAAGTGTTTGAAAGGTGTAGGTAATCTGGGATATCTCTAAATCCTAAAAAGTGTGTTTTTCTAGTACATGAAGGTAATATTCTTGGAAATGTTGTTTCAAATCATGGTTTAAGAATAGATGATAAAAGGATTCAATCCATTCTTTCACTCTCCTTGCCTAAGCACAAAAAGGCTTTGTAAAGTCTTTTTGGGAAAATCAATTTCATAAGGAGATATATTTAAGATTTGCCATTTTAGCTAAGCTACTTACAACCATGCTAAAGAAAAATTAGAACTTCATCTGGTATAAATGAGGAATAAAAGGGTTTGAGGATATTAATAAGGACATAAATAGTGTTCCTACACTTATAAATCCATATTTCATGAAAGATTTTATTTTTTACACTTATGCTAACATGGACATCATTTCAGGCATTCTTATGCAACAAAATCATGAGTCCTTGGAGTAGTCAATAGCATTTTTTAGTCAAGGCTTGGAAGAGTATGAAATAAGGTATTATTTTGTTTAAAATCATGTATTTTCAGTCATAATATCTCTTAAGAAGTTTAGGCACTTATTTTCTAATAATAAGATACATCTAGTGGTTTCCCATCCAAGCATCAAAAAGTTTCTCTTGAACAAGGATATAAATGAGAAAAGAGATGGTTGGATAACTAAGGTAATGGAATATGACATGGAAATTAAGTTCATAAAGTTTATTATAGGTAAATGACTTTGTGAGCATCTAGCACAAGACTTGAAGGAGGTTGATAAGCTCATTTTGGTGTCAAATGATGAAAAGATTATAGCTAGTAATACCTCACCTTCTAGCTAGTTTGATGACTTGGTAAGCTATCTCCAAGATGGTATTTATCCCTCTCATCTCAATTATTCAAAAATAATATATTTTATATTACAATCAATTCCATTTTTGCTTTTTGATAGTGTTTTGTTCAAGAAAGATATCAATGGAATATTGCTAAGATGTGTAAAACTAAGACAAACTCATAAATTGCTTATTGAATTCCATATGGACATGGTGGGGGACACTTTTATATAATAAATAATTCCCTTAAGATCATGAGATGTGGGTACTATTGGCCTACTATATTTTTTTATTACCATGCATGGGTTAGAAAGTGCAAACAGTGTGTTATGTTTGCAGGAAAAGTGAATCTTGCAGGCTTGCCTCTTCAGCCAATAATGGTGGATCAGCCCTTTATCCAATGGGGATTGGAATTTATTTGCCTCAATAATCCTCCTTCAATCTTAAGACATAAATTTATTATCACTAATATAGATTACTTCACACATTGGATAGAAGTAGTGGCATTGAAAGAGGCAAACAAAACTAATGTTCTTGATTTCTATGAAGGTTTGCTTACTAGGTTTGAAGTTACTTCAACTATTATTTATGATATTGAAATATATTTTTTAGGATATAAGATTAGTCAATGGGTTTTATAACATGGATTTTATCTAAACACTTCATCAAACTATTATCCCCAAGGCAATGACCTTGCTGAATCTACAAATAAAAACCTATTAAGGATCATAAGGACTATTGAAAACCATTAGAGATCATAAAATCTCATGTTGAAGTAAAATCTATGGGCTAATAGTATCACCTATAAAATATCAATATACATATCTCCATACAAGATGGTATATGGTAAGGAAGCAAGGCTACCCATTTCTCTTAAATTTCCCACTTTGGAACTGATGCATCAGCTTGAGTTATTGGAGAATGAGCCTATGGAAATCAGGTATGTTGAGCTTATGGAGTTAGAAGAGACAAGAAATCATTCCATTATATCCATGGAAATTAATCAAGCATAGGTGAAGAGAACTTTTAACAAAGGAGCTTCTTCGTGAAGTTTCAAATAAGGATATTTAGTCCTCGGGTGGGATGAGGATAGAGCTAAAAAAGGAAGGTACACAAATTTTAATTCCATTTAGAGTGGCCCATACATAATTTATAGCTGTAAATCCCATAATGCCTTCCAAATTGAAAAGGTGGATGGTTAGGAGCTTCCAATCCTAGTTAATGGGATACATCTAAAACATTGTTATTGAAGAACAAAGCTCCTTGTACATAGTTAGTTTGTTTTGATTTCCTCCAAGTGTTTTTCAAGCATAGTAGTTTTGTTCTATTTTGTTCTAATAAGTGCTTGTTTGCACATTTTATTCTTAATTATTTTTTCCTATTTTTATGTGATTCCCTTCTTATTTTTAAGGATTAAGGTTACTTCATGTTTGGTCAAAGGAAATTTGCATGTACATGTACCAGGTTTACCATTATTTTGTGAGTTCAATACCATGCATATGGCTAGGTTATTAAGCATAGTAGGCATCATCTCTAGTAGAGTCACCAAAATGTTGACAATTTTGACCCTCCAGGTCAAAATTGTAACCTCTATCATTCAATATTTTGCATAAACATGCCTTTTAAAAAAGGGGAAGATGACCATTTACATAATTCTAAAGGATAAAGACAAAAATTTCAAAGGAATTCCTTCAAACATTTTGTTCAAAATAATTCCTTCAGAATACTTTCCAAGGGAGAGAGATAATTGAAAGGGAAAGAGGACCTTTAAAAGAATCATAAAGGGTACCAACCCTTTGAGAAAGTCACATTTCAAGAAACCCAAGGTGTAGTCTTCAAAGTCTGAAGGGACATTACAAGAATCTGAAAGGGTACGAACCCTTTAGGAAAGTTCATCAAAAGAATGTTGAAGGACCATTTTATAATTTTGAAGGGCAGGGACCAAAATTCTGAAGGAATTCCTTTGGGCATTTTATTTGAAATAATTCCTTAAAAATAATTTCCAAAGGATATGGGCTCAGAAAGATTCAAAATGAAGAAAAAATTGTGGAAAAGGACATTACAAATAGTCTTAAGGAATTCCTTTAGACAATTTGTCTGAAGGAATTCATTTGGAAAAGGAAAGGAGAGGCCCAAGAAGGATAAACCATGGAATTTTTATTCAAAGACATAAGTCTAAAGAAGAATTTCAAAGGCTAGTGGAAAAGCATGAGAGACAATTCCCATGGACATTTTTTCCATAGGGAAATGACTTAATAGAAAAGCCATAGACAAAGACAATGGCCTGTAGGGGAAAAATAGATAAGGAGAGTGAGGAAGTAATTCCTTCAAACTTTTGTCTGAAGGAAAAGATAGAGGAGATAAACAAGGGAATGGACAAAGAAAATAGTCATAGATAATTTGTCTGAGGAATTATTGATAGTGGGAATAACATAGATAGAAATATATAAGTTCCCAAAAGCTAAAATAATTCCACAAGAATAAATGGAGGTAATGAGTGAAGGAAATAGATGAATAGGAATGAAGAGAAAGACAAGCTAAAGAACATGCATAGAAACATAAAACCAAAAAATGTAAGAGATTTCAATAGCTAATATAAATATATTAATGCATTCCATAGCATGCAAAGTGGTCTAAATAGGATTAAACACGTCTAGATGTAATTATTTCAAACATGACACCTTCAATTCTAAAAATGGACACTCATTTACATGAAGGACTCAAGTGGTTTAACATTGGAGAGTTTAAAGGTTTTCAAACATTCTAGTAGTTCAAGCAGAATTCTAAATTTGATGTTGGATTTGATTTCATGAAAAGGGAAGCCTTTCAAACATTCTATCAACTCAAGAGAAGTTTAATATTTTGAGGTGGGTGTGACATCATGTATGGGGTAGATTAGTCCAAGCTTAAGCCCACCATCCATTTTCAACACCAAAGGGTTTTTCATGTAAGAAAAAAGATAAGAAAAGAGAAATTTAGAAGGTTATGATAACACAAATTAGACTTGGACTGAAGTGGGAGTTGTCTTTTTTTATTTTCAATGCCAATCTCTTGGTTGTTGTGTATTTTTCTATGTAAGTTGGATTTTTAGCCTTGAATGGTATCCCTCTTTTCAAAATATCAAATTCTATCAAAGATTGAGTTTTGTAACATTCTCTTAGATTAATAGGACAATTTTCAATTTTTAGCTACTGGTATAGTATATTTATGTCATTGATTTGCATAAGTGATAGATATTTCTTCCTTGTCAAGTCTTGATTCTTACCTAGTTATTGGTTGGTTAGATTATGTAGGTCATGTTCTATGTTTGATATATTTTGGCTAAGCTTATATTAGATGCAAGTGGTTGGATAGTTCCTTGAATTAGGCCTATTCCATCATTTCCCTCAAGCTTTGATCACAAGATAAAACCTTTTCATGAAATACTTATTCATATTGGTCAATTAGAGTTGAAATTTCAACCTTTCTCTTGTCTAAATAAGTGTTTTTAGGATCTTTAATTGAGTGTATCAACCAATAATTTAGGTGTATCACCATCATTAGATAGAATTTTATTTTAATTTTTCTTTCTCTCTTTTCCTAGGCAGTTTGTAGCATAGAGCAAAGATCCTAATTGATACACCAAAGGGAGTTAGCACTTATAATTTATAGATTCAATCCACCAATTAGGTCACCCATAGCCTAGGATTTATTTCCATGTTTTAGCAAACTATGAATGCCTGAAACTACCTTCACAGGGGTACAAGTCTGATTGACAATAGGAATTGAAACATGATTATGATGAGATGTTTGATCTTATGATGAATATTTTAATGTGTATAGTTTAGGTGATGTTTGGGTTTATACATAGTGGATTATGTTTTTGTTCATAGATATGATCATGGACATGTGATTGATGGTTCTGATTATGGTTTATTTGATGATTTTTTTATATGATGATATGGCTCATAGAGAGGATTTTTATATGATTATGTTGTTCATAGATAGGAGTATGGATATGTGATAGATGATTTAGTCATGGTTGTTTAAGATGTGATATGCTAATGTTTTGAATTATTTTTATGTTTATGAGAAGTAGCGATATGACATGCTCTATGATGTTTATTGATATGATGTGGTTTATGCTAGGATAAATTATTATTATTCTGATGATAATGATTTGGTGATGTGATTGTTTATGTTGTATGGTTTTGATGTTTTGTTCATGGATAGGATATGGTTTATAGACATGGTTCATATTGTCATTATGTATATGGGGTATTTAATTGATGAGAATGATGGTTTGAATATTTTTATATGATATGTGATATATGGATATGATGAAAGCACATAAAGTGGGTTTAGATAACAAACTAAATGTAGAAAAGAAAGAAGAATCATGAGACATATGTCCACATGAACTAATGA
Organism: Torreya grandis; assembly: GCA_037957365.1. Taxonomy (NCBI): domain Eukaryota; kingdom Viridiplantae; phylum Streptophyta; class Pinopsida; order Cupressales; family Taxaceae; genus Torreya; species Torreya grandis. The sequence continues at coordinate 4,027,235 of JARHVA010000493.1, read as the reverse complement.
ATAGAAGGTAAGAAAAGGCATGACGTGTCCATTAGTAAGGGTAAAAAAAAATTAATGTTGGATTGACTTAATGAAAATAAGCCTATCAAATGCTTTGCATGAGCATGATTTGATTAAAAAATAAGGTATCTTGATCACATTGTGTCAAGTAAGGTCATAGTCCCATGATTTTAGAGAGGGTGTGAATGGAAAGTAGGTGATAGGTAGATGTTTGAATGGGAATTGGGTGATATGGTAACCTAATGTGGGTTAGATTTCCCTTTCTATATGTAACCAAAGAACTATAATAGATAAGTCCATGTCTTAATATAATGTGTAGACTAAACGATGTAGGAAGTAAATTAATGCCATATATAAAAGTTGATTGTAAATTACTTGCTTTGATTTGGACATAGGGTTATTTTTTGCTTTTGTTGTTTTGATAGGTTGGTGAAGCTGATCAATGTGATAAGCTTTAAATGATTGTTTTGACAAACTTAAATTATCCATCCTTCAAGGGAGTGGTCTAAAGTTGGATTTTTATAGTTGTCCTTTAAGGGAGTAGTCTATCTTTAAGGAATTTAGTTGTTGGGTATTTATCCTTCAAGAAATTAGTCTATAATGCTAGATACATGGACCGAAGTGATATTTTGGTATCCCAATTTGATTTTGAATGTTAGGTTTAGACACAAACAAGTCTATTTAGGCTTAGAGGTCTATATTTATGGAGGCAAGACTTTCAATAAAAAAAATGTTAATGAAAGATGAGGGAAAGTGGTTTGAGAGACAACTAATCATGGGATTCCATCTAATTAGAGATGAAAAGTATCCATTATAACCATGCCATGGGTAGATCCATGGTATACATGCTTAGGATTAGGCTATAACTATGACAGGTAATCACATGGTCCTATGTTATAATAAATTATCCCCAAGAGTAATAGGGTGAATGTGGAAGGAATGATAAAATATTATAAACCAAGGGATGAGCTTAAGTTAGACACAAAGGTGAATATGATCTTTATTTAACAAAAAAAAGGATGAATATGTGAAGTGTTGAGAGGCTTAGGTTCTAGTATGCCTTTGAGAGGGGAAAAATGATAAGCTCCTGATCCATACTTATGGGTTATTGTGTAGGGTCCAAGCCAATTGAAAGAAAACTTGCCTCTTTTGATTTTATCCATATTAGTTACATGTTGGTTTTCCTTAAGTATGAGGTATTTGATATTGATTTTTTTCTCTTTTAAGTGTTTATTTTAAGCACACTATATTCATTCTTGATAGACACAAAGATGGTTAAGAACTACAAGATAATGTTCATCAATGAGTTCAAGACATTCTTGATGATAATCACTATCAAAAAGGATTTAGTGCAAAGATCTGTGAAGAGAGGGGATCTAGACTTTGAGAGGCAATACTACCTTTAATTTGAAGACTAGAGAGAAGGGGTATCACTCTTAAGGGTTTGAATGCTAGTGTGATAGGCCCATAAAGTGAAAGGGATGTGTAGGTGCCAATACCAACCTAAATTACTTAATACTTTGGTTAACATTTTGTTGAGGGTTTTATTAGAGGCTTATGCATTTCTATTTTATTGTGGATGATAGGGTGAGGAAAATATTAACTTGTAGCCAAAATAATCACAAAGACCTTGGACTTGTTTGATCTCAAAGGATTTACCATTGTTGATGATAATTTTTTGAGGAACACCAAAGTAATAGATGATATGATGATTGATAAAGTTGACAATCTTTTCTAATTTAGTTAAGACTAGAGGAATAACCTCTACCCATTTGGTAAAATACTCAAATTCAGGTGACGATAGAATGGTGTCACTACAAGGAATGGGGATTAATTTCCCCAATTAGGTCTAAACCCCATTGTGAAAAAGGATAGAAATTGGTGGAAACACAAAGGTTATAGCTAGATGTGTGATGCAAATTAGTGTTTTGTTGACATTTGACACACTTATTTACATAATCAAAATAATCCTAATTGAAGGTGGGATAATAATATCCAAGGTGAAGGATACAATTAGTGACATCTAAGCCACTAAAGTGTCCCTCATATATTCCATCATGTGTTTCCTTGATAGCATGGGAAGCTTCATGACTACATAGGTAATGGAAGAGGAGGTCATTAAAGCCATGTTTTTAAAGGATTACCCCTAATATGGTGTAATGAGAGGTATTATAAAAAAGGCTCTTTGGGAAACCCATGAAAGGTTAGGAGGAAGAATGTTGAGGTTAAGGTAGTTAAAAGTTTGGTCATACCAAATGTTAGAAGGAGATGCTTCCACACTAAAAATGGTGGGAAGGTCAGAATTGATATATGAGGGTATGGTAAATTGATATATTGTGACAAATAGTTTAGATTCTATAGGTAGAGATGGGATTTGGGAAGCAAGGGAAGCCATCATATCCATGAATTTGTTGGTACATTGAGGAACTAACTGGATAAGGTAATGTTTAAATGAATCCAAGAGTATGTCAACTAGGTTTTTTAATTTTGTATGACATAATTTTTACATTAGTAATATCCATTGACCTAGTTGACCATAAGTTGGTAGTCACCAAAGACATTGATGGTTTTAAATTTTAAGGCTAGAGTAGTTTGGAGACCTATGACTAGGTATTCATACTCAGCCATGTTGTTGGTACACTTGAACTCAAGTTTAAAGGAAAGGGGAAGAGGTTCACCATCAAAGGGAATGAGAATAACTCTAGTACCCCTACCATGTTTGAATTTTGATCCATAAAAAAAAATGGTCATTTGGTATTTGGGTTCCTCCTAGGAAAGAGTTACAATGGACTCGTCTGGAAAAGCAAGAAGAAGAAATTGATTATCTGGTAAAGGAAATTTGGCCAATTCATCAGTGATGAATTTACATTTAATGGAATTTTCTTAAGGAAATCAAGATCTAAATTATCTAGGAGCATGAACCACTTAGCCATACACTAATTTTAGTATGGTTTATAGTGTATGTACTTGAGTGGGTTGGTGTTAGTGATGACATAGGTTTTATGATTAAGAAGATGGTGATGGAGTTTGAAGGCCATAAAGACTAAGGCAAGGTAGATTTTCTCAGGATGGGTATATTGAGTCTCATATTCTATAAGTGTGTGGATAATGTAGTATATGGCATTCTCTTTTTTCTATTCATCATGATGAATAAGCATTGTCCCTAAGGAATGGTCTATGGTGGACATATAAAGGTAGAAGAGTTGGTCTTCCCTAAGAGGGATGAGGATTGGTGGAGATAAAAATTAATCCTTGATTGAATCAAAGTCTTTTTGATAATCCTTGTTCCACTTAAAATAGTTGTCTTTCTTGAGGAGATGGTGAAATGGTTGACATATATTTGATAACTGAGAGATGAAGTGATGAATGGATTAAAATTTACCTTATAGGCTATGAAGTTGGTTAAGGTTAGTAAGAGGAGGCATCTCCAAGTTTTCTCTAACTTTGGTGGGATCCACTTTGATTCCTCAAAGAGAGATGATAAAGCCAAGAGGCTTTCTAGATAAGACCCCAAAAATACATTTCTTGGGGTTGATCTTAATATGAAAATGGATTAGTCAGTCAAAGATTATTGCAAGAATGACTCAGTGATCTTTGTAGTATTTGGATTTCCTAAGAAGATCATCCACATATTCCTCTATGATTTTATGGATGAGATCATGAAATAAGTAGGTTATATCATACTGATAGGTTACTCTAATGTTATTCAGACCAAAAGGCATGACCCTATAATAGAAGGTTCCAAATGGGGTGATAAAGGAATTTTTATACTGATCTTTTGGAACAATCAAGATCTGATTATATCTTAAGAAACCATCCATTAGAGATAACATCTCATGGCGAGATATAAGATCAATAAGTTGATAAATGTTCGACAAAAGAAAGTCATCCTTTGGGAAGGTGAGGTTGGGGTCATGAAATTTGATGCAAAGGTAGAGTCCCCCTATAGGCTTGGTGATGGGAATGATGTTATAAACCCATTATGGATTGTTGATGGGTTGAATGAAGTTGATGGATAAAAGACATTGATGTTCTTCTTTGACAAGAATGGCTATAAGAGGATGCATCTTATGAAACTTTTCCCAAACCTTCTTAACCTTAGGATGGATGACAATGTTGTGGATGGAAATAAAAGGGTAAATTATAAGCATGTCATTATAGGAACAAGAAAATGTTATGCTATGATCATGAAGGAAAGAAGGGTTATCTTGTTGCTCCATAGAATTTAAGGATTGGCCAATATTGATGATATGGGGGTTATCTTGAGTACCCAAGTTGACATCGATATTAGATTACTTCAACATGGTTTAGTTTTTAGGTGGAAGGGATTTATATATAGAATAATCCCCTATATCAAGGTTGGTGAGAATGGATTCATAGTCTTGAAGTTGGAAGGTTTTGATGGTAGGAGAATCTCTCTCTATCATTTCAAGATGGATGAGAATAAGGGTTTTAGTTTGGCCATCTTTTTGATAGGTTAGGGGGCCCAAACTAATGATATTGATAAAAACGTTATATGGGATGATATCAAAGTATTTATAAAATGAGGGAGATGGGGTTGGTGAGGATGGAACATCTTCATCAATGGTGGTTATGGGTTTTGGTGAGGTGGGTTCTTCTAGTTGAATGAACCCAAGCTTGAATAACTCATGAGGTTTTTGAGTTTTGATTATGGGTAACTCATGAGGTCCCCATTTATAAAGGCCCAATCCAAACCCCTTCTAAGCACACTTATAAAGGTAAGCTTTGGCAAAGGTTGGTTTGTCTAAGTAAGAGAAATTGATAGTGAATGGTTGGATGGATGAGGTAGTGGTAGAAAAAATAAGTGGATGATCACGTCCTCCATAAATGAAATTTGTTTGATGGTTGGGGAGCTTAAAAAGGATGATGGTTTTGATGTTAGGATCATAAGAAGGGTCATTTTTGAGGTTCCCATACTCTTTTAGAGTAGGGAAAGCATCTACGGCTAAAATATGATACTCCCCAAGGGAGAGATAATGGAACGTGGGTTCTAAGGGATCCTCTATGGGAATCTGGGAAGAAGGGATAGATGATATAGTTGAAGCTTTATCACTATTGTGGGTGGGAGTGCTATGGGTTTTGTTTGGTAGTGAGGTAGTGTTATTAGTAGTTAATGGTTGATGGTGAGGTGGATGAGGGAGGACTAAGAAAATCATTAGGCCGTATGTCATATTACAAGAGGCAAAAGGACTAGGGTCAACTTTGATGGTAATAACTTGACCTTTGTGATCAAATTTGGCACATTGATGTAAGGTAGAAGGGACACAAATCATGATATAGATCCAAGGGCATTTGAGTAAAATATTTTATTAGAACTCACCAGCTATAACATAAAATAGTTCAAGAATGGTATGAGGTCCCAAGCAGATATAGATGAAAACTATCCCCAAGATAGTGGCCATGGTATCATTAAAGGAGTGAAGGACCACTACACTTTTTGACATGATGTTCTTAGGTAGTTGAAGTTGGTCATAAGCATGGGAGGAGATAATGTTGATACTATCTCCTATATCAATCATCACCCTTTTGATGTGGGTTTAATTGATGTATGCGGATATGAAGAGGGGAGGATTGGGATCCTTATTATGAACATGAGGTATTTCAAAATCTTGAAAGGTGATGAAGGTAGAGAGTTGGAGGGATCCAAAAAAGGGTGCAAGAGGTTGAGGGTCATCTAGTTGAACCTCTATAGATTTCATAGCCTCTATTAGTTTTTGGTGATGGTGGGGTAAGTGTTGATCAATTTAAAAAGGCACATTTTCACCAATGTCTAGTGAAGTTATTTCGAGACTATCAATTGGATGGATGCATAAGGGTTAGAAGGAGAGGATCCAAAAATAGATACCTTGGGTTTTGGTGGTTGTGAAGGTCAAGGAAAAGATGTTTAGGTTTGGTTGGAGGGCTGAAGGGTTCAAGGGTATGTCCTTATAATGGACACTTTAGATTTTCCCATATCCTTTTGTTGGGCTTGAGATTAGGTGACCGTATGAATAGTGTGTATGAAGGGGTTTGTTGGATTTGATGATTACTTTAGTTCCTCCTCCTCATTTTTGGGGGAGAATGGGGGAGTGCGTAAATGTTGGATAAACTAATTTGGGTAGTTGGGTTGGTAATGGAAGTAAGAGAGGTTCATCTAATAATAGATCATCCTCATTATATATGCTATGAATAAGTGCTTAGAGAGCTTTACAACTCTCTATGTCATGTATAGGTGCCCTATGTTATGCAAAAATTAAGTTCTCATTGAACCAAGAGGGTTTGGTATTGGAAGGTTAGAAAGGTTTGAATAAGATTCAATCATAGGTATTGGAGGTGATGGGTTTATAGTTTTATGGGTGGGAGTATTCTTAGAAGTAGGATTCACCCTAGAAGTTATAGATGGTGGAATGGTTTTAGTTGGTGGCTGGGATTGCTTAGTTATGATTATTTTTGGGGTAAATGATTTGAAAGTGGAATATTTGGATGATGAGGGGTTGGATATAGGTGGGAAAGTAGAGGTAGATAGGTTAGCTAAGAATGATGGATAACTAAAAGGTTTGATGGGTGTAGGCATAGGTAGAAAAAATGGGGATGGTTTCCTAGAGGAGGAATAGGTAGTTGGGATGGCAGAAGGATGGGGTCCTAAGATATAAGGTAAGTGGGAAGGAGGTGGTATGGGTCTAGTTCAAGGAAGAGGTTTGGGTAACTCTACCTTATTAACTAGTTTAATTGGGGGTGTTTTTGGTGGACTAGATGGTTTAAGTCCAACTTCAAAGAGGGGTGAGTATGGCTAGATGTGGGAATAATTCCTAGATTCTTGATAGGTTTGGTAAGAGAGGCATAAGGTGATTTGGAAATTTTAATTGGAAGTAGTTGGGATGGTTCACCTATGGTTTTGGAGGAAGAAGTGTTTAATGAAGAGGTAATAATGGGTTTAAGGGTGGATTCAAGTGAGGTTGAGGATTCATATTTGTTTTGGTAAGGGAGCCCAAGATGATGCCAAAATTGGCTCTATCAAGGTTGGGTTGATAAGTGAAATATAAAATTTGGACTAGTCTAGAAAAGGGTTTGTAGATGGGTTTGGTTCCTTGCTCATTGATTTCAAAAATTAAGCCCCTAAGTGGAGGAGAGGTAATGGTTCCTTAATCTTTGTTTTTGATGGAAGGTTCTAAAATTGGTGTTTGGATAGATGAGGTAATATTATCTTATGGGATGGTTTTAAAATAGAGAATGAATGGTTCTATGAAAAGGGAGGTAGATGTGGTGTCCTCTAGTGAAGGTATGGGCATGGTTGCTTCCTTTGTTTGGGTATCCAAAGGAATGGAGGGAAGTTCTTCCACTTCAATGGGTGGAGTGGAAGAAGGATAAATGGTAAAAGTAAAATTTGTCTCCAATGGTGTTTATACTAAAGGAGAGGTGGCTAAATCTAAGATATCATCAAGTGAAGTGAGAGGGGTGGTTAATTCCTCTATTTGGGTATCTAAAGGAATAGGAGGTGAGTTCACTACTTCCATGGGTGAAATAAAGTAAGAGGTGGATGAGGTAATGGTCTCCTCAACAATGGGCTCACTATTAACAATGTTGATAGTATGTGCTTCATGAGATATGGTTCCAATTTTTTATCATGGGTAGAAGGATAATGATTGGGAAAAGGTTTTTAGAAGATGTCAAGGGATTAACTAGGAGGTTCATTAGGATTATAAAATGCAAGTTCTTCACTATTAATTAAGTTTTGGACAAAACCTTTGAAGGTATTGCACCTAGTAATGTCATGTCCAATAACTTGGTGAAAGGCACAATGGCCATTCTCATTGTACCACCTAGGTACAAGGTGAGAAACATCAAATTGTTGGGGTGGTTTGATAGGTGAAATCTAGATGATGTTAGCTTTGAGAAGTTTGTCCAAAATTGATGCATAAGGCTCCCTTATAGGAGTGTAGTGTTTTAGAGGAGCTCAGTTTTGGTTTTGTTGGTAGGAAAGGTTGGAAGAATTGGTTTGATGGGGTTTGTTGAAAGTTGGTGGTGGAACACTTTTTAGGACCATTGAGTTTGTAGATGATTTTGTTTTGGTATTGGGATGGTTGGGTTGGTTAGTGGTTTCAGTGGAAGAAGGATCATTAGATTTAAATCTATAATTCTTGTTCTATAGTTTTAATTTCCCTTCGTCAATGGCTCAATTTTTAATTTTACGTGCCATGGTGAATGCCTCATCACAATTCTTGAAAGTTTTAACTTAAAGAGTGGGGGAAATATGTGTGGCACAACCTCAAGAGAAGAGTTCAATTAGTTCAATTTGGGGTAAGGAGAAATAAATTTGGTTGATGAAACCTCTCCATCTAGATATGAAATTGGCAATTGATTCATCATCAAATTTCCTAATAGAATAGAGGTCAATGATAAAAATTGTTTTAGATATATTTACTGAGAAATTCTCTAAAAATATATGGGCTAGTTGGGAGAAGGAAAAGATGGAGTGCTTGGTGACAACACTATACCAATCAATGGCTGGTCCTACTAAAGACATGGGGAAGGTATGAAGGAGGAGAGCATCATCATATGTAATCAAGTAGCAAGAATGAAGAAATGCTCTCAAATGTTGTTGGGGGTCCTCCTTGCCTTGGAACTTGAAAAATTTGGGTAACTCCCATTGAGGAGGATAAGAATGGATAGGAATGGATAGATGGATAGGTTCATTATAAATTTGATCATAGGATAAAAGGTTATGAGACTCAAAGATAGATGACTCTAGGTTGGTCTTTTTGTCCATTAACATCTTAACCAAATCTATTTGAGGTTGGTAAGTTGCATAATTAGGTGGTAAATTTTGTTGAGGTTGGGTGGAATCAATGTATGGATAAATGGTAAAGGTGATGAAGAAGCCACATATTGGTAAACGGTCATAGGAGGTTGGGACAATGCCTCATAAGGGTTGATTGGCACAAATGGTTAGGTGGAAGGTGCTATGTATCCTTGGGGGTTAGAAACATATTGGTAGGATGTCATGGGTACTTGTTTGGATGTTGATGTGTGTTGGTTTAGAGGTGTGTTTAGGTTGGTGGATGGTGGTATGGATGTAGATTACATTGGAGGTATGAAAGTGCTAGTTGGTTGTTAGTGGGTGGTAACTCTAGTGCTAATAGGTGGAAATGTTTGAGGTATGGAAAGTACCAAACTCAAAAGTGGGGTAGAAATTGGTGAGTCAGTTGAACTAAGGGGAATGGTATAAATAGGGTTAGAATATACTCCCATGGTAGAAAGAGTATAGGTGACAAGAGGTAAAGCTGATCCAATGTTGGAGGTATTGGTTAGGGTAGTAGGTGTTTGGTTAGTGGTTATAATGTTGGATGGAGTCTGGGAAGTGGTAGTAGGTAGGATATTGTAAGAATAAGAGGCTTGGGTGAGCATGGGTTGGGTTTAGGTGGCATCCACTAGAATATTGGGAGGGATACCATAAGGTAGATCCATAGAAGGAACCAAAGCAAGTGAGGTATAGTTAGATACGGTGTTAAGGTAATGTTAAAGAGATATGGGATTGTTATCAAGGAAGGTATAAAAATCCACATCATCCTCAAAAACAATCCAAGGCCTGGTAAGAGGGGGAGAAAAGTGAGGGGAACCCTAAACATCTAAAGTATACTCCATGGAGGATGAGGAAGATGGTGGTTGTTGGTTTGTTTGATTCCTCAACTATTATATAGTAAATACCATGAGAGGAATAGAAAAGAAATAACAAAACTCACAACTCAAACACAAAGCAAGCACAAGGAAAAGATCTCAGGGAAATCAAGCATACACTAAAGTGTGTTTAACAACTTAGGATTATTTTTGAATTACTTTTGGCTTATGCCTTAGAAAGTGTGAAGAATAAATTTGGTTTGTAGATCAGGTACTAAAAAGGAAATCTAAGGTTGGTTTTAAGTTGTGTTTAGGTGCTCAAGAGAGAAATCTGTATTGATCTTCAGCATATGGCTTGATATTGGGGCCTACACCCTCACTTCATGCACTAAAACAATAAGGGTATTGGGTGCTTATCCAAAATACATTGAATTTAAAAGTTTATACTCAACTATAGAGTTGAGTTGGTTTTCCCCTTGATAATGATATCCATGTCAGATTGCTAAGAAAGGGTAAGGTTTATTGTCAGGTGATGAAATCCTATTTGGGCCTTGTCTCAAGTTGGTTTTGATGTGTTGATTAATCATGTGGTTTGGAAAAAATGTGTGATAACAAGAGTGAAAGATATGATTAATTACTTTACTCTTAAGTTATTAGATGAACTAAAGCAAGAAAGCAATCAATGTATGTAAAAGGTTTATTTTAAGCCCAAAAAAAAATTAGATTTTGTTGAATTAACATAGAATAAAGGAAGAAAAGGGGATGCTAGGTCCCACCAGGCATGCCAAAATGTTTCTCTTAATTTCCACTCATTTCTTAATTTGGAAGTAAGTAAGAAATGAGTAAAAGGGGTGTGTAAAGAAATAAATAATAAAAGTGCATGCATAATCTAGATGATGATGGGAACTCCTCTTTGGCTTGGAAGTAATAACTTGTTAGCAAGATAGTTGAGTGGATTACCTAGCATGAGATAGATCTAGGAAGTGTATGTTTTCTAGGAGGTTGTCAATCCATTAGTGATAATAATTAAGTTGATATAGATGAAAAGAAATAATAATTGCATTTAATAACATGAAAGTAAATGCATGAAAGTAGAAGAAATTAAAATGCTTGTTCAAATAAAATGACTAAATATAGAGAAAATAGTTCAATACTCATGCTAAGATAGTTAGGGTCAGGTCCATAAAATCAAAGAAGGCTCTATGAATAGGCAAGAACATAGAAATCAAGGTTTGATTGGGGTTAAGGGGCTGAAAATAAATTGATATTATTTTTTTCCACAATGACCGTCGATTGTTGGGTTGACCATCGATGGTTGGGTAATCATCAACGGTTGAGGTGACCATCGGTGGTTGGGATAACTATTGGTGGTTTCTTGTGTGCTTCTATAATGACCAAGAAAGGAATTATATATTTGATAAATGGTCAGATAGGGATTTGAATATAGGACTAATTAGAAATGGGAAGTTGGGAGATAAGTCTAATCAAGTTAGGAGGGTTATAAATGAAATAAAATAAAGAAACAAGTACAAAGTTACCTTCAACTTGATAGATTGTTTATGGTGGAAGGCTGGAGCAATTTGGCTAGAGTGAAAGTACTTTAGCCTTGAGAATAATTTAGACAAAGGTTTAAATCTCCATTTTTACTATTTGATTGTTGAAGGAAGGTTGGATATCTATGTGCAAGAAGATTTGATAACTTGGATGTGGATCCCTATTCACCTCCTACTCTTCTCCTTTTATAGGATGAAATTACTAATTAGATAGGAGGAAGTTGATAATTAGGTAGGAGGATAAAGTTTCTATTTATGATGCTTTATAATTGGTTGGCATCGTATAAGGTGGACATACTAAATTATACCATGCTTATCTCATACATAAATAGTAATGCTTTTTAGGAAGGTTAAGGACTTGACCATTGATGGTCAATGTAACTATGGATAGTTAGCTTGACCATCAACGATCGAGTGCCTAGATAAAAATGGGTGAATATAGGTTTAAAAAGGGGTTGATTAAAGGGGTTTTCAAAGGTTTAAGTTAGTAAGTGAGTGTAGTTAACTAGGTGGTCAACTAGATTCAGCATTGGGTAGGGGTCCAAGGAGTATTGACATATAAAACTATCATGTGTAGTTTTTGAGTGTCTTAAGAATAACCTCTTATCAATCCCTATAATAGAATAAAATATGACCTAACAGAGTCCAATGATAGTGATGGATATCTTGATATCGAAGGTTTATTTGAGATAAAATGGGAACCTAAATCAAACCCAATTCAAAGGGTAGCTTAATTAGAAGAATAAATATTACACAACATAAACATTCTGTAGTGAGAAGGTAAGTGTGTTATGCAGGATTTTATACCTAATGTATCAAGTAAAATATATCAAGATCTATTATATAAGATTGAAGGAAACATTGGCACAAAATTCACTCTTAATCTCATGATAATGGGAGACTATTGGGAACACGAGCAAATTTTAGAGGTTTTATAATTTCAAAGGGACTATCAAGATGTGTTCCTAATTAAATTATTAGAGGTAAAAGGCATATATCCATCTTTAGGATAAATGCATATAGAATTGAAAGAATGCAACCAACCCATTAAGAAGCAACCATGTAGATTAAATCCTAACACAAAAAAGTTAAAGCTTAGTTGGATCGTATATAAGAAGTTGGAATCATGTATTTGGTAGAAAAGGTAGATTGGGCAAGTCCCATAGTTGTGAAACCAAATAAAACTGGAGAGATACGAGTTTGTGGGGATTACCATGTACTCAATGATGATCCTTTTCCAATACCATTGATGGATGAAGTCCTTGAATCAATTATAGGACACAAAGTGTACTCCTTTATAGATAGATTTGGTGGATACCACTAGATTCCAATTTTATTATAAGATCAATAAAAAACTATGTTTACAACTAAATGGGGTTCATTTGCATATAAGTAATGCCTTTTGGATTGAAGAATGCACTCAGAGTCTTTTCTAAAGCCATAGTAACTGTGTTTAAAGATTTCATTTATGATTTATTAGAAGTTTATTTATGTGATTGGGTTAATTTATCTTTGTTTAAAAATCTATTGAAGCTATGACTCATGCTATAATGGTGTTGAACATTTCACATTACTCTAAATCTAAATAAATGCTTGATTGTCACACCTTTTGGTATCTAATGGGCCATGTCATATTCATAGATGGCATTTTGTTTTATCTATCTAAGATTTTTGTCATCATATGGATTCCACCTCCTACTAATTCTAATAATGTGCACACATTTATTAGTCATACGAGATATTATAGGAATTTTATTTAAGGGTATGTAGTTATATCTACACCCATGGAAAAAATACTACACAAGGATACAAAATTTTAATGGACATTGCAATGTCAAATAACATTCATTGATCTAAAACAAAGGTTCATAATAACACAAATTTTAGTCTTTCCTAACTAAAATAAACCATTGCACATGCACGTAGATGTTTCTAGTACTACAGTAGGATTTGTCATAGCACATACAAGAGAAGGTGGAATAGATCATCCTATACATTTTACTGGAAGGAATATATCTATAGTTGAGAATAATTATACTAATACTAAAATGGAGGCTTTAGTCATGGTTTTTTCACTAAAAAAGTTTCAACATTACTTTCTAGCTACACCATTAGAATTCTTAATAGATCACCAAGCATTATGATGCTTAGTTAGTAAGAACATTTTGGGAGGAGGCATATCTAGGTGGATTATGGTTTTTAAGGAATTCCAATTCCCTATTAATGTCAATCCAAGCCACGAAAATGTTGGGCTAGAACACTTCATCAAAATTCATAATGGGGAGGAACCAAAAGAACTTAAAGATGAATCTCCAAATGCATATTTATTCAAAATTGTTGTAGTTTTTGATAATATTAAAGATATTACAAATTTCTCATAGAAATTAACCTTACTCATTAATGGGTTTCATAAAATATTAATAGATATGATATACTACATAGAGTATCTCTAGAGCATGAATCACCTCAGCTATTACAAGACACACATCAAGGGAATGCATGAGTAAATTTCATAGGTGAAGCTATTGTAAGGAAAATTTTACAAAGTGGGCTCTAGTGGCCTACATTAGTTTAGGATGTTCATAGAGTCTAAAAAAAATATGATGTATGTCAAATAATTATAAATACAAATCAAAGAGATGAGATGCATATAGTGCTAATGCTCACAGATCAATCTTTTGAGAAATGGGGAATCAAAATTATTTGTCTTAAATACCATTGAGAAAATGAAATCATGCATGATATATTATTGATATGATAAATTATTTCACTAAATGGGTAGAATTTTTTTCCACTCTAAACTATGGTGTGAAAGGTGATGTAAAATATTTATATGAAAACATCATTACAATATTTGGATGCCTAGTTAAGATGATCAGTGATAGAGGTATGCATTTCCTAAATAATACTATCAATACTCTCACTAAGGTTTTAATGATATCACACCATAAGATTATAACTTATCATATATATTAAAATGGATAGGTTGAATCATCTAATGAATTATTAGGGAAAATTCTCACAAAAACTTGTAATGTACATAGGGATGGTTGGGAAGATCGTATCCCTATGATTTTATGGGCCTCTAGAAAACTTTACAAATGAGCTACATGGTTCTATCCTTTCAAATGGTATATGTCTTGGAGGTATTAATGCCTATGGAGTATATGATTCTTAGTTTATACATTGCCATGGTTATGAGATTAGGGTATCAAGATTCACTAAAATCACATTTGATGGGCTTAACAAGGATGTAATAAAATAGACAAATGGCACAATGGATACATTAGATTAATAAGCAGATTCATAAATCATGGCATGATCACAAATTTTGATCTAAGGAAATTTCCCCAAAATAAATGGTATTAATTGATGATATTATATTTAAAGCATTCCCAAGAAAAGAATGCTTTAGATGGAAAAGACCCTATAAATGGTTATAGGATTAAACCTTACTAGATTTAATCTCTATCATTCTTCTAAAAATTGAGTGGGTGATAAGTGGAACCATGTAATTATGATTTTATTTAATTTTATTATTTATGTTTGTTTTTTTTAGGTTAGAATGTTTTTCAATTCTATTCATTGCAATGCAACACATCACAATATTCTATAAGTAGTTATAATCACAAGGTGCAATCACATTCCAAAGATAACTCATATGAGATAACTAGCTATTACTACATCAAGGATATCAATTAATTTTAGAAATGTAGTGACAAGATAGGCACATAAAAAAAAAATCAATGGTCATTCCAAACCATTAATGATGTGGATTTCAAAATATTATAGTGTTTCTAAGGTAGATCGAGTAGTAAATTGATATGTAGACACAAAACAAATTAGATAGATGAAAATATAAATAGTCACATCAAATAAATATCAAAGGGTTAAATCAAATATTTTTAATCACAAAATGTCATTATTAGGGTAATTCATAGTAAGTGATATTAAGGAAGAGGGAAACACTCATGAACAAATAGTCAGTGCATTCAAACTAGTTAATGAGACAGAATTGGGAACCCAAAAACTATATAATAGTGAGGTATGGACAATGACAAAACATTACAAACTCTGGTTACTAATAAAATTCTATGATCTAATTTTAGAATATATTCCTATGAGTGACTTTCAAAATAGAGCTTGATCATGCACAACAATCATTCATCACAAAACACCTATATAGCCATGGATAGAGGTAGTTATTATTCCCATTAATAGATGCATAAAAAGAGGAGATGGAGATTATGTTACATCTTTACCAAACCAATTACATTGACCTAAATCCCTTTGATTTCATTTATGTAGCAAAAACTACTCTATTTTCTTAAGATCCTCAAGGAGCTGCACAATCAGGATCCCTCACACTTTAACATCCACTTTGAGGTTTTGAAATAGATAAGTTGATTAGGTTGCTTGCATTTGAGAAACTAGATAAGATCATCATGACCCTATTGAGTCTATAAAATTAAGGGGATATTCATTTGTTCTAATATATCACAATTTAGATCATTGCACAGATAATTACACAAGCCACATGTCTTCCAAATTGAGGTAAATCCCTCCTTTAATATAAATCTATGGCACCACCAATATATTTAGATGTGATATAAAAATATACCACATGATCAGATTGAGGAACACCATTTCATTCATTTAAGGATTCTTCAATATGCACTCTAGTCGAATTCATCACAAAAATGTTTTGGTAGAATATGAAGTAGTCAAAGCAAGCAATAAGAGGGGTAATTGATATTGTGTATCAGATGATATGGATGTGATAGGACTTCAATTGGACTAATTTTTTGGCATCTAAGATCAATACCAACATAAAAAAGGTAATTTTAAGAACCATACAAATGTTTTAGTACCAGTTTTTTATTTTGTTATTATAATTCACATAGTGAAAATCCCCACTTGATCTAGTAAATGTCATTGCATATTTTTGGCCCACTAATACCCTTATAAAAATTGCTTAGACATAAATAAGGTAGTACTATGAGAAATTTTGTTAGTTTAATACATGGTGGATAGAAGCCCTAACTTTGATTAAAACACACCCTCTCATACAATAATATGTTATGCACTATTTGGGTCTACATACTTTAGTCATCAAGCTACATAATGAAATTCAAATCAAAATCATGAGTCAGCATCACTACCTATGATTTTATGCCATTATTTATTTCTATGATCAAAGCACAAGTTGACTCATATAAAAAAAAACTTATTTATAAGGTTAGTGTTGATATAGTGGATTGCACCCTCTAAAGGGAGGCTCAACTCTCTTCATCCATGTGGCACAATAGAGACATCCCTCTTACTGTGGGTTGTAAATAGGAGGGATGAATCTCTAGATTAGGGGATAGTTCCCCTCAATGCACCTTAAGGCCCTATATTTCCTACTACTAACAATGGGGGGGATGAAAAGGGAGAGAAATACTAGAAATCAAAACCTAAACTAAAGCGGTGATGCACCAAAATGTTTGGTCTACTCAGCTTTGACATACACCTTACACCAAAGACAAGACATCATACACTTCATTCAAATGAGAAACTTTTTACATCAGTGTTTCAATAGGGGTCCTATGGAGATACAAGGAGAACTACTAGAGGTGTTCTAAGACACACTATGGATAGCCTATTCATATGCACCTATACTTTATTCTAGAAAATTCTTGTTGACCTACAATAGAACTCACAATACATTAGATATGCTAGAATAAACTTATGAAAGCATAAAAATAAAATGACTTAACACAAGATAAAACCATAGACATAAGCAAAAGTGCAAGCTCAAATGAAGGTAAAAATACTTCTTCTAATTCAAGTTAAATTCCTTTAGGGCTTCACCATACAAGCTGAGATCTCTCTCTTTTTTCTCAAATGATAAATTATGATATATATAGAGTTAGAAACAAGATGCTAATAAATCAAGAAATAGAGACCCATGCTGAGTTAAACACTGCTAAGATAAGAGATCATGTTACTATCGTATTTTTAAAATTGCCTATAGGATCCATGTTTTAGGCTATCTAAATCACCATCCTTGTTATTCAAGGCTTGAAAAAGCATGGGATACTCCTATAAAATGACATAGCCATCCTAAAGTTGTTGTGGTTGGACCATGCTCTCTTAAATGCCTTGACGTAACTAGTTGTGCATTAATGGTGAAGCATGAAAAACATAAGATGTTGATCTCTGAAGTTCTAAAACCAATCTATTTATTGGTTTTTGGTAGATATATTCTTCCTAAATGTATTAAGTCCTTCTGCTGAGTTGTTTATGCCACTTGTCTTGGTTTGAGTGGTCATTGATTATGTCCTTTATCTTTGTCAATAGCTAGAACTATTGCTTATTTTTTATTTTCTGCTTTGTCTTTGTCCATATTTTATCTCTTTCCTTAAAATTCTCCTTTGCCTTGGTTTATCCTATTTTGTCTTTACTCATTTAGGCCTTCGGGTTCTTGACAGGTTTTTACTTCTCAGGCCTTTACTTTTTTCTTGCTTGCTCTTTGTGGGTCTTTTCTGCAAGTGGTATTTTATTTGACATGTCCTTTAAAACAAATGTCCTAAGGAATTCCTTGGAATATTTGTCTAAATGAAATTATCTCTTGGATTATTTTATTTTCCCAAAGGTCAAGTGCTCTTCAGGCCTTTGCAATTTATCTCCTTCAACTGGTTACCCTCTACAAGGGTTTCTTTCATCCAAAAGTGCCCTTTGGGCTTTCTAAAATTGTCTTCATCTTTGTTAGAGTGCCCTCAACAAGGGCACTTTGTGCCTCAAAATTCCCCTTTGTAACTTTTGATTTGGTCCTACCACTGACCAAGGTGCCCTCCACAAGGACACTTTGAGTCCAAAGTTGCCTTTTAGAAGAATTGTAAGGGTCATGTGTGCTGCCTAAGTTCCAACCAAAAGGGCACATGCCCTTCAAATTTTTTTCAAACATCCCTCAAGCTATCAAAATTCCCTTTGAAGGAAATCCATTACCTTGTGTGAATTGTTTAGATCATTTTTGGCTCTTTAATCACTTTTACTTATAAAATTAGACAAGTAATGCACTTGTATAAACCTGATTTACACTAGATAGACCATTTTGGACTTCCCAAGAGCTTCTACTTCAAATTTTACATCAAATTTAGTTGATAAGGTAAATAAGTAAAGACACATGGAAAACCTAATTTGGTCTATCAAGAGAAAATAGGGTTTTACAAGTGACTTTACTTATAAACCTTTATAAGTAAAGACATTTGCAAAGTCCAAATTACACCACCAAGACCAAATCAGGTTTATCAAGTGACTTGAATTATGAAAATTTCACAAGTCATTTAGAAAACTCAAAATTCACTATTTTAGGTGAAGTAATTTCTCTTGACAAACTCAAAATACACTTGGCAAAGAAAAATGAGGGAAACACCTAGATTTTTCATGAGAAACATCTGACAGAGAACATTTTTCACAAGATAGTTAATGGATGATCTAGACAAAACATAGATTGAATGAATCTTGTAAATAAAAATGAGGGGGTGCCCAATTTTGGCCTACAAGACCAAAAATTGGTCAACACATTGGTGACTCACAAGGGAAACATGCTTATTATGCTAAGGAAAACTAGTAGCCTCAATGTCCATTGGGCATGGAGTCAGGATGCAACTTGAAAAAGTTAGTAATAACCTTGTAAGGACCTATGAACCAACAAATATTTTAACCAAAAAAATAATAAAAAAACACAAAAAAGGCTAAAAACACTACACACATGCACACCATCACTTAGGGAAAAAATACAACATAAGTAAAAGCAAACTACTATGTATGTATAACAAGATACATTTGCCTCCCTCCCAGATCAAAGGGAAAAATTATTAATTCTTCTTTATGGAAAGAAAACTTATGGTGCTAACAAGTGGCTAATTGGAATAGAATCTTGGTGACTTGCTCTTCCTACCTTCCACCTTGATTGGCTTGTATCCAAGTGGATCAGGGTTAAACATGCCTCTAACATATATGTATTCATCTTTCTCTTTGAAGGCTTCCCCATGCTAGCCCTTCATGATGGTGTACTTCACCAAGAAAACAATGGATGATAACTCATCACCATAGGCCTCATCTAGCTCATAGGCCCCTTGATATGCATCATGGGATAACTTATTCCCCTTTGCTTCATTGAGGAGCCTATCAAGTTGACCCTTTGCTTCATCATCATGGATATGTTGAAGAAGGGTTACTATTCTGATGTCTGGAATGAGATAAAAAAAATCTTGTTCTTCCTAGGGAATATCACCTTCTTGCTGAAAGCTTTATTCTTCAAAGATACCATCAAAATGCACATGCCTCTCATCTAATTGCTAAAAAACAAGTCTCTAGATGCTCAAAGACATGTTCATAATCCTCCTCCAACATAGGTCCCATGGCATAGTCATTCTCCTCATCAAAACAATAAGGAATTTCATCAAACAAGGGGGGAGATAGCTCACCATGCTTACATTCCTCATCATCCATTGTTGACAAATAAAGTTTATCAACCTCATCTTCATATTTCTAAAACATATACATGTATGCATGACCTATGTCTCCTTTATCTTTGATGATGTCTTCAAAAGGAGCACCCATGATTATTTCCTCCTCATTGTCATCCATGAGAGCTTCTTGATCAGCCACAAATTGGATCCTCTCATCTTCATTTACCTCTTTCAAAATAGGTTTCTCCTTAAGAAGGGATGAAGTGAAAGGTTGATGGTTAAAATCATGTGGAAGAAGAGACAAACCCTGAGCTATAATCAAATGATTCTCTTCCTTCTATTTGGATAACACTTCATCCACATTATATGTGGCTTGATAGCTCTCTTGGAAGGGTGTAGATGGGGTGTGTTTAGATGTAGGATCTTTTACTTTGTCTGAACCATCAATCACACCTTGGGTGAGGAACCTCATTATGGACTCCAACTCTACAATTCTTTTGGCTATATTCTCTTGGAAGAGCCTCTCCTATAGGTCACTAGCATCATCATGATGAGAAGGATTAGCTTCATCTTCTTCAAGGCTTCTATCAAAATGAATAGGCCTCTCTTCTTTTTTCCTACCCCATGGTTTCATTTTTTCCTTCCAACTCATGAACTTGGGGATAAAAATATTCTCTTGAGAATAGACAATAGTTTCATCATTTCCAAGGCCCTAAGCTAGTTAACATTATTCCCTCCTCCAACTTGGAATCTTGACATCATGTTGAAAGACTTGAGGAGGTTGAGGAAGACTAGGAAGAGACTATTGATGCATAAGAAGAGTTTCTTGAAGAGAGATGTGTTATTTTTCAAAAGGTAGAGGATGATTCCCTTCAAAGGAGGATTGACAATCTAAGGAATTGAGAAGGTTCATTTCCATGAGAGGCTGCTCTAATTCCCTTTGGTGTTGAAAATATAGGTGTAAGTTTAAGAGCAAGAATGGTTAATGCATCAAATGAGCTAGAAGATTGGATTTGGTGAGCAAGGGATATCTGGTAGAAAGGATTTGGCATACAAGAGGGGATTTCTTTTGAGTATGAGGGGGCTACTTTGGGATGGGAAAATGAAAGCAAGGATGATTGCCTTGAATGAATGGACTTTTCCATCTTACCAGTTCCTCCATGGATTACAAGGCCTGAGTTTGCCTAAACAACCACTCCTCTTTATACATAAGCTCTTGTTGATAACTATTTTTCTCATCCAATCTATCTATCTCCATCACTTGCTTCTTAAACTCAAAAATTATCTCCCTTACACTAGGTGAAGGGCAAATAAGAGAGCTATTTGAGGTGATTCCATGAATACCCGAAGCTTAATCAAAACTATATGAAGGAACACAAGGCCCATGCTACCTAGAATTGGGATTATACATACCAAAGTGATTTCTTGATGGCACTAAGATTTCTTAACTAGCTAATTCAACTTAGAGTCACCATTGGTGTTGATAAAAGGCCTCCAAAGGCTGGTTGGTTGAAGAACACACCAAAATTATTCAACTCTTTAGATAAAAACCTTATCCCACCAAGTGTGCCAAAAATTGTTGATGTAGTGGATTTCACCCTATGAAGGGAGGCTCAGCTTTCTTCATCCACATGGCACAATGGAGACATCCCTCTTGTTGTGGGTTATAAACGTGAGGGATGAATCTATAGATTGAGGTCTAGCTCCCCTTGATGCACCTTGAGTCCCTATATTTCCTACTACTAACAATGGGAGGTGGGATGAAAAGGGAGAGAAATACTAGAAATTAGAACCTAAACTAAAGTAGTGATACACCAAAATGTTTGGTCTACTCAACTTTGACATACACTTTACACTGGAGACAATCAAACATACACAATTCAAATGAGAACCTTTCCTACATTAGTGTTTCAATAGGGGGTCCTATGGAGATATAGGGAGGAAGAACTACAAGAGGTGTTCTAAGACACACTATATACAACTTGTTCACATGCGCGTATACTCTATTCTAGACACTTCTTGTTGACCTAGAAGAGAAGAACTCATAATACACTAGATATGATAGAATAAACTTATGAAAGCATAAAAAATGACTTAACACAAGATAAAACCATAGACATATACAAAAGTGCTAGCTTAAATGGAGGTAAAAATGCTTCTTTTGATTTAATGTAAATTCCTTTAGGGCTTTTCCATACAAGCTAAGAGATCTCTCTTTTTTTCCTCAAATGAGAAATTATAATATATAGAGAGATAGAAACAAGATGCTAATAAATTAAGGAATAGAGACCCATGCTGAGTTAAACACTACTGAGATAAGAGACCATGTTTCTATCATATTCTTCAAATTTCCTATGGGAGCCATGTTGTAGGCTATCTAAACCACTATCCTTGCTATCCTTGGCCTACAAAAGCATGGGATAATCCTTTTATCAACTAAAAAATCCATCCCCAAGTTGTTGTGGATGGACCATGATTTCTTTAATGCCTGGATGCAACTAGTTGTACATTAATGGTGAAGCATGAAAAGCATGAGATGTTGATCTCTATTGTTTTAAAACCAATCTATTTATTGGTTTTTAGTAGATATATTCCACCTAAATGTATTAACTCTTTCTGCTAAGTTGTTTATGCCACTTATCTTGGTCTGAGTGGTCATTGATTCTATTCTTTATCTTTATCAGTAGTTGGAACTATTCCTTGTTTTGTATTTTCTACTTTGTCTTTATCCATGTTTTGTCTCTTTCCTTCGACTTCTCCTTTGCCTTGGTTTTTCTTGTTTTATCTTTACTCATTTGGGCCTTCAGGGTCTCGATGGGTTTCTACTCCTTAGGCCTTTGCTTTTTAATTACTTGATCTTTACAGGTATTTTTTGTAGGTGGTATTTTATTCAACATGTAATTCAAAAAAAAATTTGAAGGAATTCTTTTGAACATTTGTCTGAAGGAAATTCTCTCTTGGCTTGTTTCCTTTTCCCAAAGGGCAAGTGCCCTTTAACCTTTGTAATTTTTCTCCTTCTTCAATTGGTTTCCCTCTACAAGGGTTTCTTTCATCCAAAAGTGCCCTTTAGGCTTTCTAAAATGGTCTTCATCTTTCTCAAGGTGCCCTCTACAAGGGCACTTTATGCCTCAAAATGCCCCTTTAGAACTTTTGATTTGTTTGTACCATCAACCAAGGTCCCCTCTGTAAGGACACTTTGAGTCCAAAGTTTCCTTCTAAAAGAATTTTAAGGGTCTTATGTGCTACCTAAGTTCCCTCTACAAGGGTACATACCCTTCAGACTTTTTGCAAATGTCCTTTAAGCCATAAAAATTCCATCCAAAGGAAATCCATTACCTTTTGCAAACTTCTTAGGCCATTTCAGGTTCTTTAATTACTTCTACTTATAAAAGTAGACAAGTAATGCACCTGTACAAACTGATTTACACTAGTTAGACCATTTTAGACTTCCCAGGAGCTTCTATTTCAAGTTTTACATCAACTTTAATTGATAACGAAAATAAGTAAAGACACTTGGAAAACCCAATTTGTTCTGTCAAGACCAAATTGGGTTTTGCAAGTGACTTTACTTATAAACCTTTATAAGTAAAGACATTTGCAAAGTCTAAATTACACCACCAAGACCAAATTGAGTTTATCAAGTGACTTGAATTATGAAAAATTCATAAGTAAAGTCATTTTTAAAACTCGAAATGCACTACTGTAGGTGAAGTAATTGTTCTTGACAAACCTAAAATACACTTGGCAAAGCAGAATGAGGGAAACACCTAGATTTTTCATGAGAAAGGTCTGACAGAGAACATTTTGCATAAGATAGCTGAGGGATGATCTAGCCAAAACATGAATTGAATGACTCTTGAAAATAAAAAGGAGGGGATTCCCAATTTTTGACTATAGGACAATAAATTGGTCAACAGTTAGTTCCACCTCTGAAAGTTATTCATCCATAGGTGAAATAATTAGATCCAATGCAAACACAATGACCATAATAACCATAAGCTCCATAATTTTAAAATAAATGAAAAGCTCACCTATGTGTCATTCTTCACCACCACCACTAAAGAAAAGGATGTGGTAGACAAAGTCCTGGTTGCATAATCCTATGGTTCCTGAGATAGTTAGTGAGTGTGACTTACCAAAGCTAGGATTCAATGAGCATGAAGTCCTCAAATATACATTAGAAGATATTGGGAAAGAGGTTTAAAATAAATAGGTGTAAAAGGAATTCTTCTTATAGAAATTAGTGTGTACTTGTCAAGTGTGAAATTAGGTATGTAAAGACCATTGGGTTGACATTACTCAACCAACACCATCTATTATTATGGATATTGTGGGGTAGGAGTCTACTTAGTGAAAGATAGAGGTAAAGATATTTCCAACTAATATAGCAATTGGATCATGAGATACATAGGTGGTTTACATACCATAACATGAAAATTATTCATAGTTGTTATTTTGATGACCATGCACACACCCAACCACCAAACCATCACAAAATATGAGAGAAAGGATGGTGCTATTTAATGAATCTCTAGGAGTAATTGGTCTATAGTAGATGCAATAAAATATAAATAATACCAACCTCATGTTATGAATAATAAAAAATATACCCTCACTCCTTCAACCAAATCTAAAAAGAATAAGTGCATACATAGAGTTTAGGTGGTTGAATCAAAATCATATAAGCATACTGAATAAAAAACTAGTCTAGTATATGTGGAATTTATTGAATAACCTTAGAACATAACTATGTTGAAGCTAACAAGATAATAGGAACCTATGCAAGATACATCGAATCATAAAGAGTTGAAAAAGGAATAAGAAAGGAAGTAAACAAATAAGGAAAAAGAAATAAAAAATAAGTGATAGAATAATTGGTTGCATAGGAAGCATAGAAAACACAACAATAAATTTCACATAAGCAATAAAATATGTCTCAATTTGAAGAGGAAGAAACACAAAAAAAAACTTAAAAAGTAGAGGCTACATAGAAGTAAGCCAAAGAAGCTTAGGTTACAAGCAAAAAAGTTGAGGAAGTAGAGGCTATGAAGAATGTGGTCAAAGAAGTAGAGGCAAAAAATAAAGAACATGAAAAATCCCACTAAGAATAACAAAAGGCATAAGATGTGCAACACAATCAAGTGGAACAAGAGTCATAAGCCAAGTCTATCGAGGAACAATACATATGCATAGAAAAAGTTTAAGTAGATAAAACCAAAGCTAAAGCCAAAGTTAAGTCTGAGGCAAATGGTAAATCCAAAGCTCAAGATGAAGATAAAATTAAGGCTAAAAAAGAAGCCAAAGTGGTAGCTAAAGTACATGTTAAGCATGTAACTAAAGCTATAATTTAGGATGAGAAGGAAAAATAGGTTAAATAAAAGGCAAAGTAAGGGAGAACAACCCAAATGAAGACCATAAAAGATTAATCATAGCCCAAACCATATAAATATAGCTAGTGGCTATGGGATATCCCAACCACATCAACTCAATAAGCCACCTTATTACTTACAGGGGGTCAATTTACACTAGCTCCTATGACATTGGTAACCAAATCCATTGAACTTACTATAGTTTTGATTGAAACATCTTTGTCTATGACTCATCTATCATTATCAAAGTAGATTGAAGGCACAATTGCATTTTAGGAGTCAATAGCATAGAAAGCTTCAAATTTAAACTGGAAGTTATAATATTGTGCAAAGAAAATATTGAAGTAGAAAATTAGTTGGAAAAGGCCTGCTAGTTAATAAATAAAACTTGTCCCACCTTAGTTACATAGGTATTAAGTGATCAAGTAATGTTTGAAGATAATTGATTCACTACTCTTATGATGCAATTGATAAAGGATTAGGCAGTTGTACATAAATTACTCACATTATGTACACAATGGAAATATATTAGTAATGCAATATGAACTACCTATGAACCTATGGAATAATATGTGTAGGTCTTAGAGATAGCTGTGTAGTAGGCCAAGAAGATAGCCTAGGATATGATAAGCTGAAGACAACATCTCAATCAATTCTTGGCTACTATGAAACCTTAGTTCACCACTGTAGATAAATCTAAATCATTAATAGATGATTAAATTGATATTGAAGAGGTAATGCGTAGGTCACTCAATAAATTACTTGATTCTAAGGATGTTGCAATACATAAACTACAAGTTTGGAAAATTGAAACAATGTGCAATAACTTTGTGGCCATTCAAGCCCAAAGGGCTATTGATAAATTGGATGAGCTCATATTGGATATATATCTCAAAATATCTAATTCCAAAGCATTAATCACCATTTCAGAGGATGAATATGTGCAAAACATGATGTTGATTTATATATTACTTTCACATTCTACTTTACATGGTTTGATAAGTGTTCATAGATTAGAAAACACTTAAGCAAGATCTATCTCAAGTTGATATGTCTATTTCCCAGATAATATATGAAGCATAATTTATTTTTGTATAGCATCCCAATCAACTTTATAGAATAATAATTTGGATGCAAAGGCATGACCTCAACAACAATCTCCACCTTTGGATGCATTAAAAGCTAATGGATTGGAAATTGAACAAATACAACTCCCATAGCAATCCAATCAAATTTATCCACTGTCATAGTAGTAGGTAATGTGCATTCTAATTTTGTGACTTCAAGAATTATGCAATTTTTAAAATATATCTTAAACATTAGGAGTGAGGCTAGACTAGTTGAAAACCTATAAAGAGTAGACACCTAGTTAGGCTAGTCTATTGAAAACATAAAAGGGTGGTAGGCTAGTATGCTACTTATTTGAAAACCTAAAAGGGTGGCTAAGTAGTGATTGAAGGGTGAAAATTGGTAAACAACACCTAGAGTGATTACTACGACTTTTGTTTATGGCTCATCTTTTCAGCGCATTTTAGAACAAGTTGTGACTTTATCCTGGGATGAGACAAACATTTAAGTTAAAGAAAGTTATAATCATGGATTAAATCATGTAAAATCACAAAGTATAATAGGACACATGTGCAAAGTATATAGTTTTGTTTTTTATATAAACTTTTATATGTATGCATATTGATAAGCCTAATTAGGTAATAGAAAAATGTGAAGAGTCTTTCCTTTTGAATCTCAAAAGGCTATAATGTGAACAGATATATTATTATAAAAGGATATATATAATACCTTGATATAATATAATATGCTTCCAATGTGTTGATAGAGATTAATAGACTAGTTCTGATATGGTTTTCCCAACCATCTCTTATGTATGGTTAGTGTGTAGGAAGTACTCTATTTTACTTTAATTTTTTAAACATATGTTATTCCATTATGTTTTACCTTTTGTTACATTTGCATTCTTGTTAATATTTACATGTAATTTTATATGTAAATGATGAATTGTAAGTTTGTTTGACTAATTATGGTTTTTGTTTGCTCCCCACTAAACAAGCTATATCTATAACTAGCATATTTTAGAGTTTTTCCTAGAACTTCTGCTAACATTATTATTTTCATAATTTTTTATGGATCTTATGAACTATGCCTACTATTGCATCCATTAAATAATACATCATGTATAAATTGCCATCAACTAGTCTTTGATTAGGATAAAACATTTATGTCTTCATCTTGATGCTTATGATCTCTCCTATGGTGACTATTTTGTTAGATGTTGGGAGAATGTCTAATAATGAGGCCCTTTGAAATTATACATATGTAATGCTAGAAAAACTATACAATAAATTTAGGAGAGCCATAGCTATCCTAATTCATGGTCTAAATTTTATAATACAATTGGATGAAATCCATCCCTTGAAGTTAATCCTCTAGCCTTGGACTATCCATTGTTTTAACTTTACCTCTATGATATTTTTCCTAGGCCAGACATTAGTTAAGACTTGGTTATATAGGTCTAAAGTACTATAAATCTAAGATACATCTCATAATATCCTACCAAAAATATTAGTTGTTCTTTTACTTTTTCTAATGTGTAGACAATCCCCAAATAATGTTCCATTGAAAAATAAACATCTAAGTAGGTACATGCAAGGAATTACCTCTAGTTTTACTACTTATTGGTGGAGGCCTTGTGCTTTAATGGGAAACAGGTCATCTATATATTTCTTCTCATTTAGAGAAATTTTATCTAGTGTGCAACATGGCACAATAGATTTCAATTCATCCCATAACACCAAGTAGTGGAGGAATTTGAAGTCTAGGTCACTCTTCTCGAACACAGTATCTAGAAATTCCTCATCACCATCACAATAATATGTGGAAGGAGTTTGAGGACAAATTTGATTTTAAGAGGAGGCCATATTTTGTCAATCTAGACTATGAAATTTATTTTTCAAATTTTTTGGTTTGTTCTCTATAAGTTTACTGATAAAATTAGGGATTCTCAAATGTTCTAGGGATCAAAATTACAATGCTTGATCAAGAAAGTAAAGAAAAAATGACTTTCTTTCACGTAGATTTTACATGTATCACTATAAATTCTGATTTTTGAATACATTCATGTGTCATCAATGTAAATAATAACATTTTAATTTTATTATTGTTCCAATTTGAATGTTCTATTTAGCTTTGGTAGGTTCACTTGATTTCCAAATGCTAACATTTCATTAACTTTACATGTCTATCCATCCCTTTTCATATAGCTATCACTTCTCCATTCACTAGATATTTTAATTTTATATCTACCTTATTTATGTGTACATTTACCATGCTCACTTTGGATTATGACACTTTTCTAATCTCCATTCAGTCAGCTCTTTAGATTTATATATCTTTTTCATATTCTATGGGTTGATGAGTTAATGTGATTGAGTCATGTGGAGTAATCTCAGGTCTATGATAAATAAGAAGGTTGAAGCCATGGATGATTTTATATTAGAACTATATATGCCTCATAGGGATATATGTAATGAAATTTTAACATGTTGCATGATCTCAAAGACTTGAAGACTCGGGAAAATGGACCATTGAATCCTTGAATTTTATTTTATACTTTTGAAGTTACAATTCAAATAATAATATACAAAGTTTAACCTATTTGAAACCACATAAGATCAATATCATTAGACTATGAATCATTAGATTGTGTTAATACTTTCAAGGCTTAGGTTGACAAAAATATGCAAAGTGTCAAATGCTAAAAACCATTGAACTTAGAACCATTAGATTCTAAGAGCTCAAACTTATTAGCCGATTGATAATTATGTAAAATTTATTTGTTCCCAAGTTTATGAGAATTTACCACATGTCATGTTTTTGGATCTTGGGGACTTATAACACTTATAATTTTATTTTAAATTTTAAGGATTTATGTAACACTATAATGCCATGTGTTGATAAGCAAGAGCTCAAGACTTGTTGGAAGACTTTAAAATTTCTATAACAAGTTGAAGGCTTTATGCAATGTGATAGTGCCTCCTATCACAATATCATGAAATAAATATGAGTCCTAATCATGGTTGATTAACCAATCCCAATTGATAGCCCTATGACCACACAAAACATATAAAATAAA
Organism: Torreya grandis; assembly: GCA_037957365.1. Classification (NCBI taxonomy): domain Eukaryota; kingdom Viridiplantae; phylum Streptophyta; class Pinopsida; order Cupressales; family Taxaceae; genus Torreya; species Torreya grandis. The sequence goes on along the minus strand of JARHVA010000493.1, from coordinate 3,998,092 downwards.
TATGATGTAGAAGATATTATTGATGTGGGTTTTATGCACACCATAAAAGGCTAAATGAGGTAGCCTCTAACATGTTGGGATCTATATATAATAAGGTTCCACTCTGGGGTATGAGTTGTAGGTATGTAGTTGGAACAATTAGGTGATGGAATAGTAGGTTGAGCTTGTGGGGTGTTTAACCAAGTTTTATGTATGGATGCGTGGAAACTAATAGAAAGTAATCACTAGGTGAGTTGGATGGGTAGAGAATTATTATAAAGTAGGTAGATCTCAAATAAAATCAAAAGGGGAAAGAAGGGTAAGTTATAAAATAAGTTTATATGTTCCTAAAAGGTGACTTCTATGATTTCTCCTTTGGTGGATAAGTATTTCCAAGAACAATGTTTGCCATTTGCATCTATTACACACTCATGAACAAGCATGGCTAGCAGATTGGGATAGGAGATATAGGATACTCAATGATCTGAACTAAAGTTTGTTATTCTTAGGGATGTTATTGTATAACCTTGTTTGAAAGATTATATTTTGGACCAAAAATTTTTCTATGATAGTTTTGACTCATGCTTAGAAGACTATACCAAAAGAGATACCTATACACCTCAGATTATCAATTCAACCTATACCAACCATTCAAACCAATGTAATATAACAATCCTCAATTAATATTGCACATATAAGTTAAATATTGATTAATTGAAACAATTAGATTCATTTTAGCATTATCACACTTTAGAATTATTGAATTAATATAGGAAAATAAACTTTAAACGTCATTAACACATAGAAGGAAGAATAAAGAACAAACACAGTTACATGAAAATAAATCTCTTGATCTCTTCATGTATATTGATAAAAAAACTTACACCTTTTGAAAATAGAGTTAAACATGTATATAAATAACTTATGGAAGGGGTCCTATTAGTAATTTGACCTGTTAAGGCCAAATTACTATCCCTATCATTTGAAACTTTCAAGAAACAGGTCAGTAACCCTTTGTAGTTGGTAAAAATGAGCCATTTTGGACTAAAATAACTAATTTTGATATTAAAAAATGTCAAAAAATAGATTGTAAATTGGTCATTATCTTTTCAAAAGAGCATTGACAAGTTCAAATATGCAGACAATCCATGCACAAGGGTCAATTTTGAGAGAAAATTGAGCTTTATGAGAGCTACAAGTGGTTTCAAGACCTCAAATGTTATACACAATGTTATAATTATTTAAGTAACCTTATTAAAAACTTTAATGGCCATTGGTTGAGTGAATATACTTTCTATTTAGTAACAATCCTCAACATGTCTGTTGGAGATCACCATTAGAGCAGGCATCATTATGGAGTGCCATAAAGGTTTATAAGTCTAGGTAAAAGTTTGATAAGCATGGAATGATTTTTAAAAATAATAATTAGACATTTTAAGAGTGTAAAAAATCTAAATTTTAATCAAACCATGCATATACAGCCTCTTGCAAACAAATAAGCATATAGGCCAAAAAGGGGGTTTTTGACTTTTCAAGAAAAATGTTATTTTAGAGTATTTTAATAGAATGGTAAAGACATAATGATGATTTTTTTATGAATTGTTAATAAGGTGAATATTTATTTTCAATTTAGTGAATTTTTTACTTTTTGTAATTCTAGACACCCTTCCAAGCCTCCTATTCAGATGCTCATATATTTCACTATATGTGGAGTTCGGCCAAACAATATCAGTATATTTTGAGTAGCATTATGTAATTATAATTAATAAAAAAATAATATCAATTTAGGGTTTTTTGATTTATTAACAATTGTTAAGAGCGTAAGCAACTTAGAATACATTCAAAACCCCATATGCAAATTTCATCCACATGGTATCTTTTCATATATTTTACATGGGAAACCAATATTTTCAAGAATTTTATGGGGGTTAGTGTGATACATGTCAATGGTAAGATTTTTGGATTTAGAGTTTTGTACTTCATGAACCATCATTTTGAAGATTCAGCTTCAAAACCCACCTAAATCCTCAAAAAACTAGATTTGTAAAAAATTGATTTTATTTCCATAAAATAATCTTGGATAAACTTTAAACCTTTTCAAATATCAATTAAACTTAGAGATAATTCTAAAAATGTCAATTTTATGCATGGAGATATATAGATGAGGGAAAACATCATGTTTTTTGTGGAAAAAAGCATGTAAAATGAAGTACAAGATAATTCAATGAAATATAATCAATGGATCTCAAAGCCCAAGACTTGTTATTCATCCCAAAAATTTTATTTGGTCATAAATTATCTCAAAAGTATCCCAAATAGCTTGATAAAAATGGCCAGTCTATAGGAAAATGGAGTAAAATAAGCTAGTCAACCCTATTGACTAAATGACGAGTGTTTTTTTTATAAAAATAAAATATCTTGTGATGAGTAAAGTTGTTACAGGTCCATTTAATTTTTTTTGGTTTTATGGCATCTTTTTATAGTTTTAATGTATTTTAAATGCATAGATTGGCTTTTAGGCCTATTTGGTCTAATAGGCCTAGTTGGTCAAATGGTCAACTTGAAAAATGGCATTGAAAATATATCAAATGAATTAATTTTGGAGTTACCAAATGCCATAACTATTGTTTAAGTGAATATATAATTATTAATTAAATCCAAAAGCTCCAATTCATGCAAGTTGTGTTCAAGTGGAAGTTGACTAGTCTTTGAGTCCATATCTCTTCGGTTGACTAGTTTGACTAGTTTCATACATCTCCCAAGCTTTTTCATGAAAGATAAGGACATTAAAGAACTTAAAATAACTTTAAATATGGAGTTATAATCCAAATTATGGTGTGATTTTCATGGAAGGAAGTTGGGAAGTCAACATTGTCCCACCACTTCTCAATTTAATGCCAAAGTAAAGGTCATGCAAATTTTTGAAGACTTGAAGAATTAAAGACTTTGTTTAATTTTCTAAAATGAATTTATTATTGAGGAATGGCATGGATTTTCATGCATGAGGATTTTGAGAAGTAATAATGGGCCCACCACCTCCAATTCTATTCCAAAATTTGAAGATCATGCAAATTTTTAGAGTTTGAATATTTTGATAAATTATTTTAGCATTGTAAAAGGATTAGGTCTTGAGTTAACTAACCAAGACTAATCATTATCTAAAATAAATGTCACTTTATATTTAGGATAGTTTTACACACACACACACACACACACACACACACACACACACACACACACACACACACACACACACACACACACACACACACACACACACACACACATTGGATTTTTCAAGAGATTTTTCATTAATTCCTAAGGAAGAAAAGAAATTATAATTGACACCATTTTATAAAATAAAAGATCTTTTTGCATATGGTTTCAGATTAGAATAGAGTGTAATTTAACTATGTACAAAAATAAAAGTGGCATATACTTACCCTTTTTCAGGTCCTTTCCACACCTACTATGAAAATATCATCCTCTATAGGTCATTGGAAAAGCTAGGATTTTAATTTGATTTGAAAACTTCTTTCAGGCCTTCTTTTGAAACACTAATGTTCATGATTGAATGCAAAGTTTTCTTTTAGATTCATTGCGTGCCTTATTAAATTTTAGAAAGATTTTAGAGAGTACCAATCATTTAGGTGCATCATCCCATTAGATAGAATTTTCCATTTCAGTTTATTTCTCCCTTTTCATGCCAAAAAATCAAAATAGTTTAGTTTTTACATATAAATATTAAGGGAACCAACCCTCTATAGAGTTTCTTCTCACTTCAAAGTCATCCACACTCTAAGAAGATCCAATTATATCATCTAGAGAGAAGGTGTTCTTTTCACATCTTCAACCAGGGTGCTCTCCAGATTGATAATAGTTTCTAGCATGTCTAGTGGGATATTATTCTACATATTGGCCTTCAGAGGCATTTAGCACATCAGATATCTTTTCAATATTGATTAATTTCAGTATTTGTCTTACTAATGGTCTCAAATGGATTTTTAAGTACATATCCATATTATGCTCACTATGATTAGTATGACCAACCACACTATGATCCTCACCAATAGTTTGAAGATCTATATCTTGCATATATGCATGAGTACTGCCCAAATCTTCCATATGAACAACCAATCTATCATAATATTCCATCTAACCAACCTAATCATGGACATTTTATATGCTACACAAATCCATACTAGAACTTAAACAAACTTTAGTGAGCCTTGAAAAGCATGCACTAGAGCTATACTCATAGAGCTATTATGGTCAAGATACCCATAAAAAAATGGGCACCTATTGAGAGAGCAAATTGGGGCACCTGTTGTGAGATGATGGATGTAGGTGGTTACATTCAAAGCATTGATGATAAACTAAAAGGACTCAAGGGAAAATAGGTTTAGCCTCACTCTTCTTAAATTCCATCCATTTATCCTCAAAAGACCATTCCAAGAGATCCTTTGAGTTTTCCAAATTCTTTATATGTTTCTCAAACTTTCTCTTCTTGGAGATCTATCCAAGAGAACTATCAAAGAAAGATATTGTTATGGAACAACCTATTATTAAGACTAGTGACCACCTTAAAGAGAAGATAATCTAATAGAATATTGACAAGAAAATTAGAGAGTTGGAGTTGAAGATAAGGAAAGAGGAGAACTAGAATCAAAAGGTCAAAAAAGAGCCTCTATCTTTTCCATCTTGTAATCAAATCATGCAATCAATCCAATCTAAAGCTACTCACATACTTTCCCTCCATCCTCAAGAATATAACTCATTTCCATCTTGGAAATCCATACAAAGCAACATGTAGAAGAAGGAAGAAGAGAAAGAGATTGCAGATTCAAATGAGTTACAAGAAGAATGTGTTGAAGAAGATGTAAGAATTTATGAAGAGGTTGAGGAAGCAGTGCTACCATCTTATGAATAAATTAATGTAACAATTGATCAAATTGATCAATTTGTGGGACAACCAAGGATTACCAATCAGATTGAAAGGTCATTGGAGGACTTGTTTGAAGTTTTGTGAGTAGGATATGCTCTTCTTTAAGGGGATTATGGTCTGATTGCAACAAAAGAGGGCGACTTTGTCAAGCCAAACAAATAGAAAGGAGTGAGTAGTCCTTAAATTATACCACTTCAAGAGTTAATGGTTCATAAAGACTTGTTTTATATCTTTAGAATGGATTATCATATTTTTGATGAGACTATATTCATGGATATGATTCCAAAAGGTTATATAAGTATATTTTGTGTTCAAATTAGTCAACCTGATTGTGATGAAATGAAGCCTGATAAGGAGGAGCCACCAAGTGAGTATGTCTACATTGGAGGTTAATTTGCTCCTATTGTTCTATATATGAGCATGCCAAAGTAGTTAGTAAAGAAGATATTTTATTTCTCAACTACCAAGCTTGAAAGGGAACATGTAGTACATCATTTTCCATCTCATTATGGAAGTGTACTAAAGAATTTTCCTTTTGATCCAAGAAGACCAACAAGCTAGAGGTTAGTTTATACATAATAGACTTATTGTTGTTTATTTCCTATAAGTGCATATATGAACATGATTTTAGTTGTTTTTTCCATTTCTATTTGTTTTTTTTCATTCCTCTAAGTGCACACATGCACATGTTTGTTGATTTTTATGTTAGTTGTCTTGTGTCTTTATTTGTAAAAGACTTCTAATATTCAGTGTATATCCAAGTTTGTTAGTTTTAGATAATTTTTTTGAGTTATTTGACCAAAAGGCTGGTCAAAACTTTAAATAAACCAAAATTGTTAGTAATTTGATCTGTTAAGGCCAAATTACTACCTCTATCATTCGAAACTTTCAAGAAACTAGTCAATAACCCTTTGTAGTTTATCAAACTAAGTAATTATGGCCTAAAATCACTAATTTTGGTAAAAAATGTCAAAAAATGGATTTTAAATAGGTCATTTTATTTTTAAAATAGAATTTTCAAGTTTAAATATACAGATAAACCATGCACATGGGTCAATTTTGAGAGAAAATTGAGCTTTTTAGGAGCCACAAGTGGTTTTAGGACCTCAAATTTTTTATATAGGGTCATCATGACTTGATTAACATTATGAAAAAAATTAATGTCAATTGGATGAGTGGAGATACTTTTTATTTTGTAACAGTCCTCAGCATGTTCGTTGAAGATCACCATTGGAGCAGGCATCATTTTCGAGTGACATAGAGGTTTCTAAGTACAATTAAAAGTTTTAAAATCATGAGATAATGTTTTTAGATCAAAATAAGACCTTTAAATAGTGTAAAAACTCTAAATTAAACCATGTTTATATAGCCTTTTACAAGCAAATAAGCATATAGGCCAAAAAGGGGTTTTTTGACTTTGAAATAAAAATTTGATTTTAGAGTGATTTAATAGAATGGTATATACCACATGATTATTTTTTTAAGCATTGGGAAGTAGATGTAGAATTTTTTTATTTTGGAGATTTTTTTACTTTTTGTAGTTTTAGACACCCTTCCAAGCCTCTTATTCAGATGCTCGTATCTTTCACCACGTGTGGAGTTTTTAAAAATGATATTAGTATGTTTTTAGAAACCATATTTAATTATAATTAATTAAAAAATAAGATCAATTTATGGGTTTTATTTTATAAACAATCATCTAGAGCATAGGCAGCCTAAAATGCAATCAAAACCCTACATGTAAATTTCATCCACATGGTAATTTTTCATATATTTTTCATGGGAACCCAATATTTTGAAATATGTTAGGAAGGTTAGTTTAATACACATATATGGAAATATTTTTGTATTGAGAGGTTTGTACTTCATGAACCATCATTTTGAAGTTTTAGCTTCAGAACCCTCTTAAACCTTCAAAAAACTAGTTTTGCAAAAAGTTGATTTTATTGCCATAAAATCATCTTGAATCAACCTTAAACATTTTAAAATTTCAATTAAACTTAGAGAGGATATACACCTCTTTCTTACTTTTGTTATCTCCTCTGCTAGTTCCTATTTAACTCTCCTTAGTTCAATAGAAGATGCTTGAACTGGAGGAGTCTATTCTTCTTATTATTATGTATAAGTTGGTATCTATTATATATCTTGTTTTTTTATTTCTTTAATAAATTATGTTTCCCTTACCATCTTCTCTTGCTCTTATTGTTTTTCTTTAACTGCTAATGGATGTTGGGGATCTTGACATTGGTCTACTAGTTGTTGGTAAGGCCCACTACTATATAAGTTAGAGGATATCCATCATCCTAGTTGTAAGATACTAAATGTATATTAACTAAGTGTAAGGGAGGGGTTAGCTTGTATCACCCTCAATAAGTCTTCACCTAATCCCACTACCATTTCTATTTCCTTTACTTCATCATCATCCTTAACATTAAGGAATAAGAAGTCATGGTCAAACAAGTCATGGTTGTATGGGATGCCAAGGCTTTGAATATTTTGTTTTACTTTCCTATGGGGTCCCAATCCTTATGAGGGAGAGTAGCCAGTGCATAAGTTATTCTTGCATTCATAGCTTCCCTGAAATGTCTCCTAAAAGTATAATGCATCCTCCCAATAGTGATATGGGAGCATGAGAAGTTCCCTTCTTGTTATTTATCATATCTTAATCTATATCATTTCATATTTGGAAGGAAATTTCTTATTCAACCACTTTTTGGGGGACAAACTTGGGGAGCTAAAGAGGGTCTACCTTATGCCTGGCAACCATGATGACTATATAATTAGAGTAGATATAATAGTCACCCAAAGTGGTAAATTTTTAGGTAATTCTAGGTGAAATCCTATCCAATTGCCATGAATAGCCATTCAAACTTGAGGGTAGAGGTCCTCTAAATTTTTGGTAATATTTTTTGCATAGGCATATATATGAATGAAAGAGTAAAAATCACATATTCTTTTATTGATAAAATCAAGGTTGGGACTCCATAAAACTTCATTATGCCTATACATGGTTCCCATGATTCCATTTATAAGATATGGCATCATATATAAATTTCACCCTTGGGGCCTCTTATCCTTGTGAAAAATTTATTCATGTAGGCGGGCAATATTGACCTCCCCTAATGAATAGGTGCTTTATGAAGTAACGTGTAGGTCTAATAAGGGTACCTAGTCTAGATACATAAAGTGGATAATTAGGTGGACAAATATATGGTTTAATAGTTATATGCCTCTATAAATCCCCATCCTAATTTGGGTGATAGGGACAAGATTCTTGGTATGTTATTTGATAGTGAACATCTTGCTCGAGAGAATCCATTTCCCTAATGCTCACTCCACATTGTTATTTTTATTACAAGTGACTATAGTATACAAGTTGAATGTAACATATAGAATAGTAAAACTTAAATACCTCATGAATGCATCTCTAGATATGTATGCCACAACCATGTTGTTGTTGATGTAGTATAGATTGCCACCATCTATAATTTTGCTTTTGAAGAATATGCCTCATAGTAAGTCGATGCACAACATGACTTATTATATGGCCACCATGTAGTGAAGTGCCTTTCATTTGAATGACATTAGGTCAGATATAAGTTACTTATCCTTAGTTAAGATGTAGTGAAGTCCTTTCATTCCAATGAAAATAAATCAACATTATCTATAACCTCCCATAGAGCTGAGTAATTGACATGGAGGCCATTGAACATAGTTACACCAAAAAAAGTGTCTAAATATTTAGTGGAGTCCTTGATGGAAAACCTAGATAGTGTTGAGGATCTTGTATGTCCTTGTTGAATATGCCATTACTTTTGATAGATGCTGGTATAATTCAAGCTTTCAAAAATGGTTATGTAAAATTTCAATTACATGATTGCAAGTCATTCTAGATACATTTAGGGAATTTGAGATTGTAGAAGGCTATGTTCACTTGAGATCTTGAAAATTAAATGAGGTGAACTTGTTTGGGGGGATTGATGTTATATCTTTCTATATTCATTCTAGTTCATACACCATTAATTGCCAATGTCTTCCAGCTCATCACCCTCATTTAATTCAAACTTGACCACCTAGTTGTAGTGTACATGCCATGTAGGATTCTTTCTCATTAGGGGTGCCATGGTGTTACTTTTTACTTTTAAAAAATTTCATGTTATTGTTTATTTAGGGGAGTCAAGCTTTGCCTTCAAATAATAGTATGATATGGTGAGCCCAATATTGCATATGAAAGACCCCAAAGAGCAAAATGCTCTTTGGAGAAATTCATTCTAAAAGAGTTTGTCCAAAATCCACCAAAGGAATAGTTCCCAAAGACTCGGTACTCTTTGAAGAGATTATTGTTTGAGAATAAGTTATCATATAGAAAGGCTCTAAATAAAAAACCTTCTGAATAAAAGTATCTCGAGACCAAAACCTCTCAAAAACTAAATTTTTTGAAGAAAAGTTGCCAACTGAGAGCCACTAAAGGAACAATTTTTGAATGGAACAAATTTAAAATAAAGTTTTCAAGGACTAAGTTGCCATAGACATAGTATTATTTAGAGAGATTATCATTTAGGAAGACATTGTCAAAAATAAAGGTTCTGAATAAAAAATCTTTTGAGTGAAAGTATCGAAAGACTAAAACCTCTTAATGACTAAAGTTTATAAAGAAAAGTTGGCAATCAAAATCAGCTGAAGGAATAGTTTTCAAATAGAAAAATTTGAAATAAAGTTCCCAAAGACTAATTTACTCAAGACATAGAATTATTTAGAGAGGGAATAGTATCAAAAGAGTAAATCTTCCAACTAAAAATAATCTAAATAAGTCAATCTAAATACCTATCACACATAGCAATTCCTCCCAAATTTTCATTAATAGATTAGTTCCAATAAATCCTTTCAAATGGAAAATAGGTACACCAAAACTTGATTCAATGCCCAAAGTATCAAGATTCTATAGATAATAAGAACCAACACAAGCACATGCACACCCAAATAATATATAAGTCATCTAAAAAAGGTGGGGTTCCCCACTTTTCAAAGAAAATTCTAAGGTGGGGTGTATTGAATACAACAAATGGTGACTCACAGGGTGAATACTCCAAAATTTTCAAGAACCTAGAACCCATGGGTTTGAATTCTAATATCAACCATGAACCTTACTAAAATAAAATGATTAAATTAGAAATGAAAAATAGACACTTAATAATTATATGTAACATACTAATTTATCTTATACCTTGGACTTGTGTGTGGGAAAGTGATGTTCTTTATTTATTGTCAAAGAGTTTTAGGCAAAGACATAGGGTGAGCTATATGTTTCATTCCAATTAGGAATTAGATGCACATACATTAGGGAACTTAGACATTGCTCTACTGTCAACTAGATGTCCATAGCCCTACCTTTAATCATTTCTTCTCTCTTTCTTCATATTTTTCATGATGCATTTTACATTGAAATTATTTCATCATGTAGGCTTTTAATTCCGTTTAATTTTATTTTGGACTTTTAGATTATGCCTTTCATTTAAAAAATAATAATAATAATGAAAGAGGGAAGAAGGTGACCACCATGAGCTGGTCTTAGTAAAATTTTGGCCAATCAAAATGTCCCTATCAATCTTTACCCATGTCAATGGTTATTACCTCGAATAAGTATTAGAATTTTATGTGCATTTAACCCAAGGGAATAAGGAGATATTTTTAAATTTTCATAGAACTATGGGAGAAACTTTTACATACTTTATGGAATCATTAGTTTTGGGACATAGTTACGACTAAGTCTCTCATTTCTTTCTTGGATTAAGAATTTTGAATACCAGATGTAACACCCAAGAATTCAATTTGGATTTAAAACACCTCTCATTTCTTTCTTGGATTAAGAATTTTGAATACCAGATGTAACACCCAAGAATTCAATTTGGATTTAAAACACCTAAGTTATCATTTGATTATACCAGGATTGATCAATTTAAAATACCACCTAATCAAAATAAATATACCCTAAAAAGAAGGAAAACTACCTAAAGTAAACACATCCAACTAAACAAAATAAACTAGCAAAAGCAAAAGTAAATAATCTAAAAAACACAAACTATTCTAATGAAATCAAATGATTGAAAACATGAATCTAAATAATAAAAAATTATAACCTAATCCTACATATACAAGAACATCCATAATTACTCAAAGATCTCTCCAGATGGAGCAACCATGAAGTAATTCTTCAAAAGTTGTCCATTAATTAGATATATCAAATAATTATCTTGGAGATATTTTAAATGGAATTCATTATTACCCAATATCTCATAGATTTGATATGGTCCTATCCATAATGGGGTAAACTTTTCATGTATTCAGTTTTTATCATGGGATTTGTTTCATAGTAGTACCAAGTGAGACTTCCTAAATGATTTGAATTTATCTCTTTTATTGAACCATCTCTTGACCACATCTTGATGTTTACTAAAGTTTTGTAATGCTTCATTCTTGGAGTCTTGAATTTTGATGATATCCAATAATCTAGACTCTATTTTTTCATTGGGATCCATGTATTCCTACATAAATCGATATGTTGGTAGCTTCAACATGATTGGGAACACTAGATCTCTCCCATAAATTAGTAGATATGGAAAACATTTAAGGTTTTATTTATACCAAGTTCAATCTACCTAAAGTGGATATTTTAGTAAGAGATGCCACTCCCTAGGATTATCTATAGCTAACTTCTTGATAGCATCTATGAGGTTCTTGTTAGTTGACTCAGCCAATCTATTCTCTTGAGGGTAGCGATTGGAGGATTATTTTATTGTAATGTGATTATCATGGGCCCATTTTATGAACTTATTTGATTGAAATGCTAGCCCATTGTTACAAACCAAATAAATAGGTGTGCCAAACCTGGCTGTGATATGTTCTTCAAGGAAACTAATCACATCTTGGCCTCTTGAATTCTTGATAGATGCTACTTCAATCCATCTAGTGAAATAATCTATTATAGTGAGCAAAAATTTGTACCCAACTAAGGAATTTGGGTTTATAAAACCAACAATATATAATCCCCATTGGGTGAATGACATACCTTAAATCATAGGTTATAGTGGCATTATTTTGTGTACCTCTCTTTTTTCTAAAACCTTGCATTCATGTGATATCCTCACATGAAAGTGATCATCTGTAAATACCATTAACTAATAATAACCCATTCTAAGTATTTGATGTGTTGTAGTATTACTAGATGGATGGTTATTGCCAATATTTTGATGTAGATTTTCTAGGATCTCTTAAGCTTCTTCATATCACATACATATTAAATAGATGCCTTCATATTTCTTCTTATATAAGATTCCTTTCATGATCATATAATGAGCACTTTTGAGTCTTAAGGCTCTATTTTTATCTCTTGAGTTCTTGGGGGCATGCTTCAATGAGTAATAATTAGATATTACCTAAATACCAATCCTCTTAGGAAACCTATGTTTGGTAGACCTATTCGATGGTGATGCATAGGTATGATTCAGTCCTTAGCTGAATAGTGACTTATCCTTTAATGATCCTAGTAGGTTTAATTTTAATATCAAACTTATAAAAATTCACCATGTATTTACCTCTATGCTCTCCTAATTCATTATGTCCTAACATAAGACTGACAACAAGATCTAGTACTATGGCAATGGTCTTGTTTTGAAGGATGTAGTTCATAAACTTCTTAACTACTTTGATAAGAGTGAATATTTTCTTGTCAATTAGGGAGTATCTTAGATCTACATATTTCAATTTAGTGCTCATGAACGTGATAACATGCTCACTTTCTTCCCTTTTCTATGTAATTATAGTAACAATAGTATGTTCTGAAGTGAATGAGTATAAAAAAAATATTTAGTGAAATATAAGATTACCATCAATAGGGCTTGTGAAATATCCTTCTTTATATATTGGAAATACTTTTTAGCTTCATGTGTGCATTCCCCTTTGATGTCCTGACTGAGCATTATGTTTAGGGGCTTGACCATCTCTACAAATCTTGATATAAATTTCTTTATGAAATTAATCTTCCCAAAGGACTTGAGCTCTTTTTTTGTTTAGGAAAATTATTTTTGAAATCCCTTGGATATTTTTGGGTCAATGGTGATCCTATATTTATTAATAATGTGTCATATAAATTTACTTTTGGTAATTTTGAATATACTCTTCTTGGGTTTCAGTGATACACCAAACTTCCTAAACCTTTCAAAAATTGACTGAAGGTGATCAATGTGATCAACTCTATTTTAAGAGAAAATTATGATATCATCCATGTATATTATTATGCACTTGCATATCTATTCTTGGAATGCATGATCCATCACTCTTTGAAAAGTATCTCCAATGTTTATTAGCCTAAATGGCATTCACTTGTATGCATATGTTCCCCATTTCATAGTGTCATTTTCATCCTATCCTCTAATTTGACTAGTAATTGATTATAGATTGAAAATATGTCTAATAAATACATCATTTTAGACCCACTCATATTTTTTATTACCTCATCTAATGGGGGGGGAGGATAATTATCCTTTTTAGAAGCTTTATTCAGATTCTTGAAGTCAACACACAATGTGATTTTGTCATTCTTTTTCCTAACTAGAACTATATTGTCCACCTAAGCTGAATGCTTGATACATAAATAATATCACTTAGAATATTCTATCACTTAGAATATTCTCTACTTCTTTATACATAAATAATTCCAAGATAGGATTAACTATCCTTTGAATTTTCCTAAATATTTTATGATCAGGCTTGAGTAGGATTGTATGGGTGATGACTTTAGGATTGAATATTCTTAAGTCATCATCGGTTCATGAAATTACATATTTATACATGATAATTAGTTCCTTAACCTTATTATTTTTTTCTAGTGTGAATATTAAAAAAATATTAATGAAGTGTGCATTTATCTCATCACCTACATTTTTTGATCTAAATTTGGATTTTTTAACCTTGAGATGACTTTATAATTATGTTTGAGGATCCATGTCAAAGGTCCTTTCCAAGGAGACCATCCCTAATGTGGATGATTCTCCTTTATCTAGATAACATCCTCTTCATCCAATTATTCATGGTAATTATGGCTTCTTTCCCCATCATCATTTATCTAAGAGTTTAACTATCTTAAATTTGTCAAAAATTGAATGATTTACTAGTCATCATCGAACACTTGAAAATTTTCAATATTGTCTAGTACTGAAGGGCAAGGTACCAATTAAATGGAGAACTTATTCACTTTTGACTCTTATAAGGGTGATAAATTTGTTTTTTAAATGGTTAGTGAATCGATAGCTTTATTTTGTTCTCTCAGGATAACTACGATGTTGAAAGCTTCAAATGATTCAATCATATCCCAGGATCTATGCTTGTATTTCTATAAATATGAAAAGTTGCATTGATTTTTATTTATAACTTAGTTAATCATAAGTTTAGAGTCTTTGTATACCATTAGTTCTTTAACATTATTCTTGAGGACAAAATCTAATCCCAAAATTAGGGCCTCATACTCTACTCTATTATTGGTGCATGAGAATTGGATTCTATTAACTACTAACAATTTCTTTCCATGTGGATTGACCAAATCAATACCAACACTTGATCCTTGTTTGGATCTTTCTCTATCAAAATTTAGGGTCCATAATTGGGAAGGGCCCTAAATTTATCTGTGTTTCATGTCTCATAATAAATATATAAATTCCAAGGCTAGAAGACTTATAATTTACTTCTTCATTAGTGGTGCTATATTCTATAATTGAATGTTTCATCCTTGGCTCTTGATCAATCCCAATCTAGTTATCAATTCCTCTCTAAGGTAGAAAAATATGTGATAAGTCTATGGAAAGATATCCTTTTAATGTTTTTGACCAATTTCTACTCAATAGTAATCCATATCGTTATGGAATATCCACTACCAGTATGTTAATAGTCATATGTACTCTAGGTTCTAAAGTAACCTAAATTATTACATAAGTAAGTTCTCCCAAAATAGGCACTACTATCTTATATAGATGTGATATAGTCCTCTTGGATGATTTTGGGGTCAAACCAAGCTTATGATAAATGGAATTTAGCATTACTATTGTTGAAGCCCTAGAATCTACCAAATAATTATGTATATTCTTTCCAAATGCTTGACTGGTTAATAATAAATGGGTAATATCATGCTTAATTTTATATATAATGTTTGTATTGGATATCTGGGAGTTTACTACAATAGACTTACATGTGATGGACTTCCATAAGAGCTCCTTCTACTCTTTGATTTGTTCTAGTTCATGAAAAGTGATATTATCCTTAATTTTCTTCATATCCTAAAAAATATTGTATCCTCCTTTGTTTTGTTCCTTTTGATGCTAAGGATGATCACTCCCTTTTGGGGGAGGAGGATTATTATCATCTTTAGGATTTGGAGGAATATTTTTATTATTGGGAGGAGTAAAAGTGGTGAGAGGATGCCTATTTATTAAGTTATAATTATTCCTATTGAACTACTAAAATGCTTTCAGTACATTAGAATTATCATCTAAAATAGTGTCATGTTTATTAGGGAAGGGAAACTCATAGGTTTCAAAGACCATAATTGAGATTGAAGGGATAGATTCATGAGTGAGATATAGAGGATTCATCTTTTGATCTTGTCTAATAATTTCTTTCTAAAAGATTTCAAAGGCTACATATAATTCTATACAATCTAATTATCCATGTTGTGATGTGTTGTGCACCCTTCACAAATTATGCAAAGTTGTCTTCATGATATTGATTTCTAGTAGCTTTTTAGATTATTATTGTTATGTATTATTGGTGGAACTATTGAAATGCATGTTGTATCTTAGAAATCTATAATTTTGATTATAATTATAATTAGTGGTATTACCCATCCTTTTTCTACATATTCAATATCATTGACCAGCTTCTAGACCATTCTTTATATATAATCCAATTAAAATTTAGTAGTCATAACCTTGAGTGACTATTACATTGGTGTGAGCTTGATGTTGATTTTATTAGTTCTACTAATGACCATTCCTTTGTATCTAACTGTTCAAGAACCCATAATTCTAATTTTTTATTTGTTGTGTCATAGGAGGTAGAGTGTACACTTGATTTTCATTGAATGTAGGAATGTTCTGATTAGCATGTAGAATTGGATTCAAAGATGAAAGTCCATCATTGAATGTTTGGCCTCCCTAATTCATAGGACTGAGCTATGGATTGAACTGTTTGTCAATATCAATAGCTTCTTGAATGCCAAATCTAAAGTATTAGTGATGGTCACTCTTCTTCAGAATACTAAAATAATGGGATCTAGGGTGTTATTGTATATCTTGAGTGTCAAATCCATGTCTATATTATATGTGGCATTCAATCGAGTGTACATATTCTAGAATACTACATTAAAGGCTCAGATTTACCTATTAAGTTCCCTCTACATGCTAGTGAAATGTTGATAATCAGACTTGGATTAGTCACTTATATGAATTATGCAAGGAATGTATTTTAACACTCATTCCATGAGGAAATATAATTTTCCTACAAATTGATATACCAATCATAATATTAATCTTATAAAGTAAATGGAAAAATCTTTCATGTAATATCCTCATGGGTGACATTCATTAATCTGAGAGTAACCTTGAAACATTTGATGTGTTATTTTGTAATTCTTTAATTTGAGGGGGAGAAGGTAGGAAAATAATTTTTTGAATTCCTTGGTAGATCATGTTGATCCCCATAGAAGGAAATAATGAACCTGAATAACTAAGGTTAAGGCATAGGAAGATTGATAAGTGGGACATTTCTTACAAAGGAAGGTGCCCTATATTGGTGTATCTCCAAGATGATAGGTATGGGTCTAGGCCTCCTATGATTTGATAATGGTGAAACCAAAATTCTAGTTTGGACCTTATACCTTGTTAATCTCCTAGGTTTCTCCAATATAACTATACATAGTGACTAACTTCTTATTATTTAGAAAAACACATAAGTGTGCCCTCCTAGCACCAATTTTTTTAAATCTATTTATGTGGGTTTTATGCACACCACATAAGGTTAAACAAGGTATCCTCTAATTTTTTTAGATCTCTATGGAATAAGGTTCTATTCTAGGGCATGATTTGTAGGTATATAGTTGGAAGAACCAGGTGATGGAATAGTAGGTTGAGATTATCAATTGTTCAACCAGGTTTTGTGGACAAATGCATGGAAACTAATAGAAAGTAATCACTAGGTGAGTTGTATGGGTTTAGAATTATTCTAAAGTGGGTAGGTCTCAAATAAACATAAAAGGGTAAATAAGGGTAAGGAATAAAATAAGGTTTTGTGTTCTTGAAAGGTAACTTCTAATATTGTTCCTTTGGTGGACAAGTATCTCCAAGACTACTATTTACCATTTATAGATATTTCACACTCATGAAAAAGCATGATTAGTAGTTTAGGATAAGAAATATAGGATACTTAATGATCTCAACTAAAGGTTACTCTTATTAGGGATACTATTACACATGCTTGTCTGATAAATTACAATTCGGGCCAAAAAGTTGTCTAGGGTAGTTATGGCTCATGCATAGAAGACTATACCAAAAGAGATACCTATGAACACCTTAGATTATTAATTTAACCTATACTAACCATTTAAACCAATGAAATATACAAATCCTCAATTGATATTTCACATCTAAGATCAATATTCATTAATTTAAGTAGTTAGATTCATCTTTAGCATTAACACACTTCAAAATTATTGAATCAATATAGACAAAGAAACTTTAAACTTCATTAACATAGAGAAGGAATAAAAAATAATAAAGAGCTTCAGAGTTTATAACTTTTTCCTTTTTAAAAGAGCATTCCACATGTATATAAAGATCTTAGTTAAGGGGTCATATCATCTTCCAAATATAGAAAACTTTCATTACATCCTGAATGACTAGATCATAAGTTTTAGTTACATGTTATAAATTATAGATACCTTAGACACGAAACATGTGCATGCTAGAAAAAAATAATTTTCTTAATTATAAAATGGGTGTAACAAAACTTCACTGCTTGTTTTTAATCATTACATGCAAAATTGTACAAAACTAACTTTTGACTTAGGATAAATTGGTTCTTTCTTAACACTTTTTAAATATGTTATTGGAACTAGAGTTGTGCTTATTGTTGTTGACATGGTGACTAGAGATGTACTTGGTGATGCACTCATTGTTTGGACTAGAGTTACAATTGGAGATGAACTATGAGGTGATGTTGATGTAGTTTTTGAGTTAGAAGGGATTGAATTTATCAGCAATTTTGTAACAATGTTTATAGGTGGGTTCTAAGGAGAATAACTAATAGGTAGCATTAATGTTAATTTATTATTTGCATCTAAATCTTGATAATATTTTTATTCCTTAGCATGATGAATGTGAATTAATTTTATATTAAGGATATGAGGTTTGGTTACCATGCCTGTTTGTATCATTATCCTTATATACTCTATCTTGGTGGCTCAAAAGCCAACTCAAAAAACTTATACTTCTATTGTCTTCCTCCTTGTTGTACTAAGCTTTGCCTCAATATCTTCTGGGCTCAGTGCTTATAAACTATATTTAAAATCATCTAAAACTTATTGAATCATCTGATCAAAAGTGCTTCGAAATACTAACTTCCCTATGTTGTCCTAAAATCCTATTAATTCAAGTTCACCCAAAATTTGTGATGTTTACTTTTCTTTTTATACAAGCTTATTCACTAAATATTTTGAATTAAACACCCAATCCCAAGCCTCTTGAGTTCTAATGACAACTAAATTCAATGCATTAGCTACCTCCAGAGGGGTCATTAGATCTAAGTGGTTGAATGACTTATTAAAGGTGTATAATACCAATAAATTCAATCTATTTTAATATTTTCTAAGAAGCTTAAATTAATTTTGTTATTGAATTTACATCCGGAGCCAATCAGAATCTCAAAGAATGAATTGTATCCAAACTTTAATACAACCTAAGTGTTGCATTTTGTACGTCTTGCTCTATACTAAAGGGAACTCGTATCACCTATTTTTGCTCTCAAATACTTTCCAATTCTTCTTTTGGTTATTTTATGGCTAGTTATGTTCCTTCATGGATGGCCAATATTACTCTGGTATGGTTCTCCATATAATATTTGAGGTCTTTGATGTATGGGGACTCACCCTTCTTATTGTCCTACCTCTTTAAAAGAAAGTAAATTTATTCTCTTTCCTATAAAGTCATCCCTTTACCACTATTATCCTCAATATCTATTTTATTGACCCTTTGTATCAAGGGTTTGGATTTATCAGAAAATGAGCTTATAGTGGAAAGCTCGATGGTCTTCACATTGGGCCTATTAGAAGCTAAAGCTTCTAACTCCTTAGATCAATCTTAAAGAGTGATATTTAAAGGATATAATCATTGGGATTATATTTTTGTATGTTCCTCATGTTTAGGTTTAGGCTCAATGGAGAGTTTGGGCATTGAGGGCCAAATTATTTTAGACCAGTCTATGTTCTCAAATTATGGCATGGGGTACACAATATAGTCTAGTTTTTTTAGGGCCTTTTTAATTGTTACTATTATTTTAGTCTAAATTATTCTTGAAGAAAGTAATAGTGAACCTAATTGGATATAATATACATCTATTTGAGTTATGGGTTGGATAGTGGTTGTGTAAATAGAGGTGGAGATTACAAGAGTGGGAATAAAGGTAGCTGGGATGGATAGAACAATAATTAAAGGGATAGAAAATGAATAAGTAAATATTTTAGGGGAAATGGTTGAAGAATTAGAAGTGGAAATTGGAAGAGTAGAGGTGGGGTAAATTAAAATAATACCAACATAGAGTTATTATACAATAATGAAAGTGGAGACAATTAGAAAAAACATGGTAGAAGCAACTAGTAGTGACATTAGAGAATAAAGGCCTAGGGGGTAGTGAAAAGAGTACCTTGACCAAATTGATCACTATTGAGGGGTGCCTTTTATTTTAGTGCTTTAAATCTCAAGACCTTAGCTTACTATAGTTATTTATCATCTTTGGATCACCTTCTAATAAAGGTTGTGCCTCTCTACTAGTTACTTCCATGGATTGGGTCTAAGGTATTTCCCCCTTGGTTTCCTTTAATAACACAACATTGTTTTCTCAACTTATGGAGTAGTTACATATTGGGTAAGGGGGGAGAGTCATATTAGATGTTAGGGATATTGAAGCTACCATAATAGGTGTCATTTATTCCTCATTATAAGAATCCATGTAAATGATCTCCACCTCTTCCCTACTTGTGCTATCCTTTTCTTATGTTAGCTCCTCTATTAGTTCTTGTTTAACTCTCCTTATTTCAACAATAAATGCTTGAATGGGAGGAGTTTGTTCTTCTTCTTCCTATGTAGCACCTGGTATCTCTTCTATCTCTTATTTTTGTTGTTATTGTTTAATAACTAATGTTTCTCTTGTTAGCTACTCTTGCTCTTATTGTTGTTCTTTAGTTATTAATGGATGTTGGGGATCTTGACCTTGGTCTATTGGGTGTTGATAAGGCCTACTACTCTATAATTTAGAGGATTTCCATCCTCCTAGTAGTGGATCCTAAATTTAGCCTGACTATGTGTAAGGGAGAGATCAGCTTGTACCACCCTCAATAAGTCTTCACTAAAGCTTGTTGCCACTGCTCTTTCCTTTACTTTCTAATAATCCTTAGTGTTAAAGAATATGAATTCATGGTTAAATGGCTCATGTTTGTATAAGATGCCAAGGCTATGAATATTTTTTGTATTCTCCCATGGGGGTCCCAATCTTTATGGGGGAGAGTAGCCAATGCGTAAGCTCTCCTTGCATTCCTAACTTCCCTAAAATGTCTCTTGAAAGTATACTTCATAATCCCAATAGTGATATGGGAGCCATGGAAAGTGCCTTTTTTATTATTTTTCAGATCTTAATCTATACCATTCTATATTTGTAAGGCAATTTCTTATTTGACCACTTTATTAGGGATAAACTTGGGCATCCAAAAAGGATCTATCCTAGCCCAACAAACATGATAACTGTATAATCAAGTTAGAGCCAATAGTCACCCAATTTGGTTATTTTTTTGGCAATGTTGGGTGAAATCCAAGCCAAAGGGTGGCCATGAATAGCCATCCAAACTTGAGGGTAGATGTCTTGTGCAATTTTGGCAATGTTCATTACATAGGCATATATCTTAATGAAATAATAAAAGTCATATCTTATTTTCTTGATAAAATTAGGGTTGGGACTCAATTGAACCCCATTATGCTTGTACATAGTTCTAATGATTGCATATAGAAGGTATGACATCATATATAAATTTACCGCTTGGGGCCTCTTATCCTTATGCATAATTTGTTCATATATATGGGCATTGATGACCTTCCCCAATGCATAAATATGCTCTGAAGTAATGAGCAGGTCTAGTAGGGGTACCCATTCTAGATGTAGGAAGTGGATGCTCAGGTGGCTAATGAGTTAGTTCAACAATTCCATTCATTTATGAATCCCCATCCTAAATTGGGTGATAGGGATAATATCCTTAGTATGTTCTTTGATAGTGAACATCTCACCTAGGAGAAACCACTTCCCTAATGCTCACTCCACTTTTTTATTTTTCTTCCAAGTGGCTACAATATTCAATTTTAATGTAAAATATGGAATAGGGGGACTTAAATAAATCATGAATTCATTTATAGATATGCATGACATAATTATGTTATTATTGACATAGTGTAGATAGCCATTATCTGTAATTCTACCTTTGAATAATAGGCCTTGTAGTATGTCGATGCACATCATGATTTCTGATTTGGTAGCTATATAGTGAAGTGTTTATCATTTTAATTGTATTAGGTCAAATGTAATTTATTTTTCCTTGGCTAAAATGCCCTCTTTTAATGTGAATCAATCAATGTTCTCTATGACCTTCCATATAGCTGATTAATTGGCATGGAGGCCATCAAACATTGTTTCATTAAAAACCATGTCTAAATATTTAGTGGAGTCCTTAATGGAAAACCTAGATAGTGTTGAGGCTCCCTTATATGACCTAGATGAATATGTCATTTTTATTGATAATGTTGGTACAATTCAATCTTTTAAAAATGCTAGTGTAAAAACTAAATTATGTGAGTTACATGTCATTTTGGACACAACTAGGGTTTTTGAGATTGTAGAAGGTTATGTTCACTCAATATATTAAAAATGAAATAAGGTGAACTCAGCTGGGGGCTTGATGTTATAGCTTTATGCATTCATTATAATTCATTCACCATTAATAACCAACATCTAGAAGATTGTCACCCTCATTCAATTCAAGCTTGACCACCTAGTTATTGTGTACATGCCATATAGGGTACTTGCTCATTCAAGGTGCCAAAGTGTTAATTTTTTCCTTTTGACACTTATTACTATATTTTTTAGTCTAGGGAGTCAAGATTTTGCTTTAAGGAATTATATGATGTGGTGAGCTTAATATTCCATGTGAAAGACCTAGAAGATTAAAATGCTCTTAAAAAAAATCACTTTAAAATAATTTATCCAAAAGTCACCAAAGGAATAGTTCCTAGAGACTAAGTAATTTTTGGAGATATTGTTATTAAGGAAGAAGTTTCCATAGAGAAAGGATCTAAATAAAAAACATTATGAATGAAAGTATCTGAAGACCTAAACCTCTTAAATATTAAAGTATCCAAAGAAAAGTTACTGACTAAAAGCCACTAAAGGAATAGTTTATGAATTGAACAAATTCAAAATTAAGTTATAGAAGACTAAGTTGCTAGAGACATAGTATTCTTGAGAGATATTATCATTCGAGAATAAGTTTTCATAGAGAAAGGGTCCAAAAAAAAAACTTCCAAATTAAAGTATCCAAAGATCAAAACCTCCCAAAGACTAAAGTTTCTAAATAAAAGTTATTGACCAAAATCCACCAAAGGAGTTGTTTCTAAATTAAAAAAATTTAAATAAAGTTCCTAAAGACTAAGTTGTCAAAGACATAATATTCTTCAGAGAGGGAATAGTATCTAAATACTAAATCTTCCAACCAAAAACAATCCAAATAAGCCAATCTGAATACCTATAACACATAGCAATTCCTCCCAAATTTTCATTAATATATTAGTTCTAATAGGTCCTTTCAAATGGAAAATAACTACACCAAAATGTGATTCAAAGCCCAAAATATATAGCTTCTATAGACTATAAAAACCAACATAAGCACATACACACCCAAATAATATACAAGTCCTCTAAAAACAAAACCCCCCCCTCACTTTTCAAATAGAATTCCAAGGTGGGGTGTGTTGAATAAAACAAATATTAGTATGGTTAGTTAATAAATTAGAGTATCAATTTTGAATAGAACTTATGAAAACCTAAGGTTCAAAATAACTTAAAATTTTCATTCAAGCTTTGATTATCATGTTTTGAGTTTCTATAAATTTAGTCTCACATAAATAACCTTAGACTTTACATGAATAACATCATATTATAAACTGATAATCCAATATTAGGTGTTAAATGGAATGTCCCCCCTTGTGGATGGATCAAAGGAAACTTTGATGGAGCTGCTAAAGGGAATCTGGGAAGAGTAGGATGTGGAGGAGCCCTGAGAGATCATGTGGTAAATGTAATTGATGCTATTGCTATCCCTATTGGTAAGTCGAATAGTCATATTTTAGAAGCTACTGCAGCCCTTCACACCATTAAACTGGCTGTTGAATCGATATTTTCCAAATTATGGTTGGAAGGTGACTCCTTGAATATCATAAATATACTAAATAACAAAAATTCAATTTCATGGTCTATTGAGGCAATGGTGATGGAAATTAAAGCCTTAATTAAAAAATTTAAAAAAGTGACCATAACCCATACTTACCGTGAAGCCAATGGGGTTGCTGACTGGATAGCTAATCATGTTGTTCAAATAGGGCATAAGGTGAGATGGTAGGATACATTAAATAAGCATGTTGATCTCAAAGCACTTATTAATTATGATGCCATTCAATCAAAGGTGGGAAAGATCTGCCTGGAATAGCAAGTTAATGATTTGGTGGAGTGGCCTCACGGTGGATAGATTACTATCATTGAATAGGTACATTCATGAGAATGTAAAGTGGTTATCACATGTGCCAGAAAATAGGTGAGCTCCATTACAAGTTGAAAATAATTGGACTCATTGCTCAGTAAGTAGTGTTTGGGTGTTGCTGGAATACTATATGGCCTACAAAATGAAAGGTGAACCGAGGCAGCAGGAACCTAAAATTATGAAGACTGGAAGGCAAAATAAGATGTTTGGAAGATTCTTTAGAGAGGGAAGGTTGTGAGTTACTTGAAGTGGCTGCATGGTTCTAAACCCCACATAATGATGGCATTCTTCAAAAATTGGGTCGATGACAGGGTAACCCTCCATGGTATCATGGTGAAGCTCATCGAGGAATTCATTACAGAGGTCACGGGGCTTCCAATGGAGGGTATAAAATTCTCTAAGTAGACTAGTATATCTAATGAGGCATACAACAAATTTCCAAAGATGGATGCTGAGGAGCAGCAGTTGGAAAAAAGTGGAGATTTTTTTGACTTGGAGCAGATAAAAGGAATTTAGAGAAACATCTTATGTTACATTCGTGAGTATTTTATACTTGATGGTAGAAGCAAAAGAGTCCATAAATTTCATTTTGTCTTTCTTAATCATTTTAGACACAAATTTAGAATATCCTTCCCTTTCTACTTGTGTTTCTCACTGCTTCAAAGTTTGTTTACTCATAGAAAAAAGGAGTCTCACCCTATATTGCATGAAGTATTGATTCTAATAATAGAGGGTTTTTGTAAAAACAATGCCATTGTCCCGAATCCTTATTCAGACAAAAATAAGGATTCACAGAGTAAGAAGAATGAAAATGTAAATGGGAAAGAAAAAGTTAAACCTAAATCCTCCAGCATCAAAAATAGATTGTTGATGAGGAAACTGAGTGGGAAAGCACAGAAAGTTCTAAGGAGGAGAGTATGGAGGAAGAGGAAGGGATAGATAGTGGGGATTCCAGCTCTAACATGGAAGGTAAAGATAAAAGTGAGAATGAAAAAGAAGGGGACACAATAGAGGAAAAAATAGAACAAAAAACTCTGATCATGAGGATAATCAACAAGTATTGGGGGGAAGTGAAAAAGAAAAGGATGTTCTATTTGAGGATCCAACTTTGAAAATAGAGAAGGAACACATGGTTCAAGATGCCTATCATGCAATGGAGACTAGAGAACAAGTAAAGGATGATCTTGTCCATAATGAAAACCCTGTTGATACTAAAGAACATAAAAAAATAGAAAGGGAGGATCAAACTGAAAAGGATGAAGTCAATCCAAAAGAGAACAGTGAAGATTTTAGTGACGTTTGGAAGAGTGACAAGAGGCTTCCCTTCATGATTTGGCCAAATGCAAAGCAGATGCTATTATTCAAGTTGACTCATGGATGTATAAGGAAATAATGGGCCTCAAGAAGAGAATGGAAATAATGAAACATAATCAAGAAGCTGATCAGAAAAAAAATCAATAATATGGAAATGCAGATGAGAGATATTCCTATCAAACTTAAAGATTATGAGAATAATCTTACAAGGCTCATTAAGGAAAGCAGAATGAAGATGGAGAAGGTTACTTCTAGCATATGTGTTGCTGCTGCAAACCTTGGAAAATGAGCTAATGAGGAAATAAAATCTTTGGAGGGGCCTAGTAAGAGGACCAGACAGAGCTCAAAGAAGAAAGCTTTGCAAGAGGTTGCTATGTGGGCTGCAATATCCATACATGACACTACTATGATTGGAAAGGAATAAGTGAAGATGATCCTAGAATTAGAAGAATAGGCTCTTTTTGTTCATACTATTCTGGTCCTTATTGTTGGATGTTATAACTGGTTCAATTTTTTGGTTCTTTGTTTTCTAAACGAATTTTAGTTTCTAGGTCTCTATAAAACTTGGGGTCTTTCTTTTGATGAACTTGATTAGTGGTTTCAGGTCCATGTAAAACCTATTTTTGATACTGCTCAACAGTAGGTGTTAGGTTTGTTTTTCCTGTGGGGAGTTATTGTAATATCCTTCTTCCTTTGTTTTTGGGTTTTGGGGTCCCTTCAAAACCTATTTTTACCTTAATCTAAAACATCATATTATAAACTTTAAGGATTATATGACCCTTAAATAGAGGTTTCCAATAATTATGGGTCCCCATTTGAGATTTGAAAATGGGGTGTGTATTTCTTAGGGCATAATAATAGCCTTGATTTTGTCCCACTCTAACATGGTATTAGAGAATTTATATTATCTAAATGCCATGTTTCCTTTTGATAGATATAACATTCCATCTTGTTTAAGATTTTTCATTGATTTTAGTTTTCTCAGGTTTGGTGGGGTTTCTTAAAAATCTATGCAAATATACATATCTATAATTTCAAAGTGAAAATAGGAATCGCCATTGGATTTATAACATGTAAAAACCCTAGGAATAGATCTAAACATAACTTAATTTGTGATAGTTTTTTACCATTTTAGAGGGTCTCAAGGCCTTTTTTAAATTCTACAAAAATCCAAACATCTGGTGATTTTGAGAAAAACTTATTTTTGGGTTTTTTAGGTTTTGTCAAGAAACCAAGTGGGTCTTTATTAGTTTTTTGATAAATCACACACACACACACACACACACACACACACACACACACACACACACACACACACACACACACACACTATATATATATATATATATATATATATATATATATATATATTTTGAGGAATTTTTAGTTTCAATAGAGTTCCTAACCCTAGCAAGTAATTTTGGTGATTTCTATCATTCGATGGACTTTTAACCTTACTCAAGGACCACGAGACTCTGTGACCCTATTTACACACTCACTAAACTTATGACCCTATCAAATAATGTCTTAGGTTATTCTCATTATAAATCATGCTCTAGTTTACACTCAATTCCAAGCATGCTTTAGGTTATGCCAAATCTAAAGTATGCTTCAGGTTCTACTCAATGCAAAGCATGCTTCAAGTTTTGCTAGGTGAAAACCATGCATTAATTTATACCAATTAAAAATCACACCTTGGTTTCCATCTAGTTCCTAACATGCCTCAAAATATACCCCATGAAAAGCACACTATGGACTCTGACCACCCTCTTTACACATGATGTCCAAGAAATAGTCAAATTTAATTGAGTAAAAAGTGGCACTATTCATTTAAAAATTGGAACCATTTTTGGGGTGACATAACTCCCACATTAATTAAATAAATCAAAGGGGTCACCCTCATCCTATCCTTTATCCCCCTAGTTACATGGGAATTAAAGCCCTTTGTCACAACTAGCCCAAGGGGGATTAAATTTTCCCCAAAAAGTGTTGGCCAAACATTTTCACACCTAATTTTTTTTACAAAGTGGAGATCATTATTTTTTACAAGCAAGAAACATTCAAAATTTCATAAATTTGAGCTAACAACTCCTTTTTAGGTGAAATTTTTATAAGTGTGAGTTTTTTGAGTTCTACACATTTCTAATATTCTCATTTCTTGTAAAATTTAACCTTTGTAGATTTAAGGGGTTGCACACAAATCTTATAAGAACACATTATTGACAAAATTTGACCCTGCATATCAAATTGGGACCCACATAGGTAAAAAATTGAATTTAAAGGTTTATATTGGGTTTAATATTATGTCACAAGGTATATCATAGGTCATTTTATATGATTTAATGTCATATTAGCCTTGGTCATTAGTCTTTTAGTCCTTATATCATTTTGAGTCATTTTTGGGTCAAAATAGAGTATTTAATGACTTGTACAACCTCCTTAGTAAAATTTAAGGGTAAAAAAATGTGATTTTACATTCATTGTGTCATATTATTCCTTAATAAACTATTTATAATTGAAAGTGATAAGTTCTTTAGAAGAAAGAGTAGTTTTCTTAGGAAAAGAGAAGAGTTTGGCACTTTTATGACCCACAAGGAAGTATGACACATGGGATAAGGTTATATAATGTCTATTTATCTTAATAAAACTTATTTACACATTTTAAATTCTCTATAAGTTCTAATTTTTAGTTAAGACCATTTTGCTCCGTCTTCACCCTTCTAGACACACAGAACTCGTCAGTAGGTTTATGCTTGGTATGGATAGTTGAAGAACTTACAAGTCAAACACCTTTGGGAGGTGAAATTAAAATAAAAGAGATTAATTTACATAAAAATATTTTTCATAATTATGGATTTTTATTTATGAAATATCCTCATGAAGTTGACTATGTTTTTCTTCTTGCTAATCTATACACCCGACAGGTTTTGCTCTTATTTGGATGATTTCTTACAATCCAATTGATAATATTGGTTATATATGATTTTTAATCCCTTAAATAATGTTATAAATTATTTTTTTACTATTTCAAAGTGTTTTTATATGAAAATAATCTTAAGTTTCAAGAAGAAGCACTTGTCTATGCAACAGGGAGGTTTTCACCATTTTCAAGAGTTTCATGATTTAATGGTGACTTAACTAAGTTTTGTTAGGTTAATAATAATTTTTATGATTTATTATTTTTAAAATTTACTTTTAAATATATTTATCCAATAAATATTCATGAGAGTGCAATCATAGAACACCATACAGTTAGTTTGCCCTATGACTGTCATACACAGTCAACTAAAAGCTCTCATGGAGGATTCAACATTGAAAAGTGTGAAATCTTGTTTTTAGTTTTTAATAATATTGATGTATAATTTAAGCACCATTAGGATTAATAAATTTATATGTAGGGTATATTTATTTAGTATACAAAACATTTCATATTTTGCTACATATATGCAACTTAGAATGCCCATCCATAAGTGGTGTCTTCATGGAACTAATCATGTTGAGAGGGAGATTGTGAGATAAGAAATGTTATAGTACATTAAAGGATTAAAATTATAATCATTTAAGGATCTCAAAATTATTTTAAATCTCACAAATCATGTATTCTACCAATTTACTAATCTTGATTGCATGTACATGACATGCCTACCTATAGGTGTCTTCATGATCCACCAATCATGTTGAAGAGGAAAATTTGAACTGATTAGGGTTTTTTTAGTGAGTGAAGTATTTTGGAACTTTTTAAAAATGTTAAAGCCTAATTTAAACCCATAAACTATGCATCTTATTCATATGATTATTCACTATTTGCCTGTACATTAGAATGGCCACTTACAAGTGTTAATAAAGAGGTTGAGGTGTCATGTGGAGGAATTTAGAAAAGTGGTGAAACTCATAATAAATACATAACATGTTGAATGGATCATAAAATTAATATTTTAAGTGATACATAGATATTCAAAGTTGAATATCACCTTCTAGTAGGAAGAGACTGAATTCTGGGACATAATCCCTAAAAGTTCAAAACATAGTTCCTTAATGTTTTGTTGATATCTTGTTACAAAGTTGCCACTTCATTTTATGCCTTTTTATGACCAAATCCTATAGTCCCTACATATTAAAAGGATCCTACAAAGTTTAAAAGGTATATTATCAATGGAATCTAGTTTTTTGGAGACCCCAAATTGCCCACTTATGCTTTGAAAATAGTTAGTATCATCTACAAGATTTTGATCTAAAAGAGACTTTTTTCATCCAAAAGTTACAAAACTAGATATGCCTTCATGATAGGTTATATTAAATGTTTAAAGGGATAATAATTATTTTAAAAGGTTATCCACATGAGTCAAGATGCAATTTATGATTCCACAACACTACCTACAAGTTCTTTTTCCTCACAAAATACAACCTATATGTTGGTTGTAGGGTTATCATGAGGACTGAGCTTGATAACCTTGGTAATAGAGTTAATTTAAAGAATTAGAGGAGAAATTCAATTTAGATAATGGTTTGAATAACTTTAAGGAAGACATTATGAATTAAATAAGTCTTAGAACACATGAAATACACCTACAAGACCTCACATAGTGAACTGTAGTTGACTGTGAGAGGCAGAAAGCAAAGGACTATGTTTTTGATGAGGTCTAGCATAATCAAGTGAACAAGTGGGTAATTTTTTTTATAAAAATTTTACATAATAAATATATATATATATATATATATATATATATATATATATATATATCTCAAAAACATTATTTTCAATCTCAAAATATACAAGGTAACCTACATGTGTCTCCTCGAAGATAGGAAACATACGCAAGGTAACATAGTCAGACCTAATAGAGCAGAACATGGTTGAGAATGCAAACATGGATGATTAAGAAAGATGGTAATTATATAAAAAACTTTTAAAATGATATTTATCATAATTCCTTCATAATATGTAAACAAGGTAGATAAGAAACTCTATAATGCATTACATAGTCCATGTGGTAAAAAGCATGTACATAGTCTACCTTCAAAGGGTCGATTTTAGGTTTTAGATGAGTTGAGAGGCCAAATAACCTAACCAAGGGATATATTTTGGTATGGATAATATTTTTAACTTTTAATAGATCCTTAATTATTATTATTTTTGGGATAATAGGGGAAGTACCCTCTATTTTGTCTTAGATGGAGGGTACTTCCCCTTATGCATAAACTAGAAGTTTTGAAGAATGGAGACAAAGAGATGAACTAAAATTTGTTTGAAAATTCGAAGAAGGTATGGGAAGATTAATTACATCCAAAAAACATAATAGACCTTGCATATAGGGAGGAATTCTAATAGGGTGACCTAAACCCTCAAACTTGTAGACATGCTTATTAAGCATGGGGAGGCCTAGATTTCAAATGAGAGGTCACTTCCATTTATATCATTAGGTAAGATTTATAAATTTTTTGAGAATTTTTATGGGATAAATAAATATGTTTATAAATTATTGGGATGTAGGGGAAGTCATGTAAAGGTCATTTTGGGATTTAAGGTAACATCAGGCCCATGTAGATGAATGGAAGGAGCTCGATAGGGCAAGTTTGAATTCTCATATCTATCTTAGTGATTTTAATGGGAAACTAAGAAGAGTTTAAATTTTAAAAGGGTCATATACATTGATTTTTTGTATTTTTTTTGAAGTTCCAATGTCCTAGCTTTAAGAAAAATGATTAAGAGGGTAAAATAGGCTTAAACCCTTGCAAACCCTAGTTATTAACACATTGGAGGAAATGGAGATAGAAATATATTATAATGACATATTTTGACCATGAAATTTCTTTAAAATTTTATAGGAATCTTTCAATATCCTTCCCATCCTTTTGATTTGTACAAAACTATACGAATGGAATACAAAACAAGGTATTTTAGATTCTTTTGTGTGTTTTATAGGTTATAGGAGGTTTAAAGAGATTAAAATCAAATTAAAGGTAATATTAAGACATAATATAACTCATAATTTAAATTTTATTCATTATAACAACTCCTAGGTACCTCAAACAACCACTTCATCTTAGCCAGCCAAAACTGGCATAGTGACCAAACTAGTGAGAAGGGTGGAAAAATTCAAATGAGATGATTTTAAGTTGTTAATAATTAATATAATTCCACATATGGTCTTTAAAAATATAATTAACTCTATTTTATGGATTTTAATGAGAAAATTATTCATTTTTGGAAGCTAAGTGTGCAGGGTGTGTGAAAGAGGAGTTTCTTAAAGTGTAGGTAGTGATAGATCATTTCTAGACGATTCCAAATGATCAAGAATAAAAAAATGAATATATAAGATTGTATTAAATCCTTCCCTCTAATTATAATCATAAAACGTATCCCTAGTTAGTTTTTTAATGTTCAAACAAGTGTGGTTGATGAAGGCAGGTTTTTGAGCCAACATAAGGAGTATCATGCCACTTTTCATGAGTTTCATGCCTTGTTTGGACACTTTTACTTCTTGAAATTTCATTTTCCATTCACATTTATTTATAATTCATATTTAACCTCTTTTATTATCTTGACAAGTGTCTTTTTTACCTTTTTTACTTCTCTCTCTCTCTCTCTCTCTCTCTCTCTCTCTCTCTCTCTCTCTCAATTTCTATAAGAACTAGCCATTTTGGCCTTTGTAAATCATTATCCACCTAAGTATGGTGAAGATATACTCTTTTGCATAAAAATTGATAAAAAATAATACTAATTTTTACCTCTTCCATGACTGTTCATAGTGTGTTTTTCTTGTATTGTTAATTTTTCTTAGTGATGACTTGGTGTTTCCTTAGCATCGTTGTTTCATTCTCTCACCTATTTGCAATTGGAAAAATTCTTATTGTAGGGCATGTGAAGTGTTTAATGATATGTCAAGGTTTATTGAGATATTATATTCAAATATTTCCATATTAGGCCTCTATTATAATCTTCTTATCCTAAACATTCATCATAGCCTCATAATGTAACATTGATGTGATAAGATGTAGATTGGAGAAGTGTATGGTTATTCCTTTGTTCTCATGTGTAACATGAATTTGGTTGAAAGTCATCAAATTATTTTGTGCATCAACTCCCTTAGGATAGTTTGTTTTTAGTTTTCTCTCTCCCTTTCCCCTCATAAAGTATAGGTTTAGTAGTGTTCTACAAGTGGTATATTAAAGGAGCTAGCCCTTTCTAGAGATTCAACTCATCCTTAGGCTACCCACAAGACTAGAGGTGTTTCATTTGTGGCACTTGGATGAGGAGAGATGATACATCTCATCAAAGGGTGAAAATACAAGTGACAACACATATTATTTAACATATAAATCATTTATACACCATGGATTACAATCAAGTTTTGATAGTTACACATATTGACTATCACTAGTGAAAATTCAAAGTGTAAATCCTATTAAGAAGTAAAAGCCTACATCAAATCATAATGAGTATATAAAAATAAATGACACTTAATGTTAATAAATTAAATTGGTTTAATATAACCAATGAATCCTATGGTCTTCTATGTCTGTCTATGTCCCCCACCCTATTCTTTCATATTAAATTTTTAGCTACTCTTAATGAAGTTTAGAGCACATTAGAAAAGTTTTTAGGTAAACAAGGCATAATGAGAGGTGATTAGTTGGATAATTATATCATGAGTTTTATCATAGACATGTTTTATAATATATAATACTTATTCAAAAAGTTAAAATTACTTAGGTTGTAGTTGATACTATGTGGCATTAACAAAAAATATGATCACTTGATTCTTTCCATCCTTACCAAGTTAGGATATGATTGTTATATCTTCATTTATACCTTCCAATCCACCAAGAGTGACCTTGGAGCTACACGTACCATGTCATCCTTGGATGACTTTGTTGTTGACTTGACTTAGGAGAAAGACAAGATCATTAAAATGGGTACAAGGAAGTCATCTAAAACACATGCCTTAATTATGATTCATGACATGTAGAAGGATTCTAATAGCAAGGACAAGAAGAGAACAAGGACCTAGAGAAAAGAAATGGTCATAAATTTGATGCTATGTCAAAAGCATATAAAGAGTCCTATTTAGATGAGAAATCTAAGAAAGAGAGACTCACATGCACCTACTAAAGATATTTAGGTATTATGAATGCAAATGAATGAAAAATTTGATTGAAAAACTAACTAATATGCTTGAGAATAACAACATTAGTGTCCCTAATTATTCTAATCATAGTTCATTAGCATGGGTCTTCTAAGGCCAAAGACAATAAAAAGAGCAAAGATAAGGGAAAATTAATTATTGTAATTACATCCCATCCTTCCACATGGGTAATTGAATTTGATGCCTCAAACCACATAAATTCAACATAGGATATGTTTGGATCCTTGGATCCTTATTATAAACCTTCCATCTCATTGGGTGACTATAGTTTGACATAATTAATGAGAGAAGATATATTGAATTGAATTATTGGACATTTAAATATGTTTTATGTATTCCATATTTATCCACCAAGCTCTTATGTGTCTATCATATCAATCACATTGGTTTAGGTAAGAGAGTTGAGTTCACACTTAATTCACTAATTATTAGGGAAATAGACAATGAATCCATTGTTGCATTTGGGAAATAAAATCACAAGTCATGATTTTTTGCTTTCTCAAAATTTTCTCTTGCTTAACCCTCTATTGCACTACTCACTAATTTATATGGAATGAGTAAATTAAGGAATGATCGATTCAACCATCTCATCTATTATCTATTGATACATAGATAAACTTATTCTTCATGACATGGTTTCAAGGTTACCATGTATTCATTTTTTTTAGTGTTTTCCAAGTTTTCATACTTAGTAATCATCTTAAGGAGAAGTATGATAAAGTCAAATCATGGAGAGCGACATAGATATTAAAGCTAGTTCATAATGACATTTCTAAACCATTTTAATCTCATTTATTTAATATGACTAAATACATGCTTACCTTCATCAATGAATTTTCAAGGTATACTTAGGTGTACTTTATTAATTATAAATTTGAGGTCTTTAAACATTTTTAGGACTTCAAGACTCTTGTATAAAAATATTCAAGTAAAGTTATAAATAATTTGTAGACCAAAAATAGTGGTGAGTATGTTAGTAACCTTTTTGAGAAATTTTGAAATTCAAGGGGGATTGAACTATATCATATAGAACCATGATTCCTTAGCATAATGGTGATTTAGAGTGTAATAATAGGTCCTTGAAGGAGATTCCCAATTATATTCTATACTCCAAGACTCTTGCACTGCATATTAGGTCGAGGCCATCAACTATGCTTGTTATATATATAACTGAGTTCTTCATAAAAAATTAAATGGAGTCACTCATTTTAAATATTGAAGAAGTCATAAACTCACAGTGAATAATGTTTGAGTGTTTAGATCTCTTGTAATTTCTTATATTATGAACAAGAAATGTAAAGTAGAATCTCAT
Organism: Torreya grandis; assembly: GCA_037957365.1. NCBI lineage: Eukaryota > Viridiplantae > Streptophyta > Pinopsida > Cupressales > Taxaceae > Torreya > Torreya grandis. Next base: position 3,963,284 of record JARHVA010000493.1, on the reverse strand, counting down.
AGCTAGCCTTGCATCTGTATTGGATATCCTAATGGTGTTAATGGATACATGATTTTACATCTCACCACTCATGAGTTTTTCATTGAGAGGAGTGTTCAATTTTAAGAAGATATTTCAAAATTTTCACATGATACTCCTCCCCTTCCTTGGATGCATTAGGATTTGATGATAATTTCAAGGATTTAGATCTACCTGAGCAACTTATTGATGATCCAAATTATTCTTATAATTATAGTGATGAGAGTAGTGATGAGTATTCAACTCATCATTTTCTCATAATATCTTTAGAGAATGAGGAATATCCTCTTGACTCTTCTACATCTAGTCCTCCTTGGATTAGAAAGACACTACAAAGTGTTATCCAATGGGTTAGAGATCCGTTAAAAACCAAGTAAACCCATTCATAATTATAGGATACCAAACATGATTTTATTGCATTTATTTCTAATCTAAAATCATTTCATGAGGAATCATGCATTCATAGTGGGATACTACTATGGAATAAGAGTATGTATCCTTTCTAAGGAACAACACTTTATATTTAGTCCCTATTCTTAAAGTAATATATTTTTTTGATTTAGGTGGATCTAAAAAATAAAATTTATATCACATGGGTTTGTAGACAATTTCAAAGCATGTTTGGTACAAAATGGTTTCTCTCAGGCACTTAGCATTAACTATACCATTAGGTTCACCCTATTTTTTAAAATTAACTGAATCCAACTTACTCTTTCCATTATTGCATCACATCAATTGGATGTCCATTAGATGGATGTGAAGAATGACTTTCTTCAAGGTAAACTCAAAGAGTAAATATACATGGAGTAACCATAAGGATTTGTGGAATATTCCTCAACTTTTAAACTTCAAAAATCTATGTATGGATTCAAATAAGATCCTCGATCTTGATATTCCAATATGGATTCCTTTCTTATTTTGATTGAGTTCACCAAATGCCATTCTTATTTAAATGTCTACATTTTGAAGTAGGGTGATTTAATGTTGATTATGGTTCTCTATGTGGATGCCCTATTGATCATAGGGAGTTCTTTGTCTACCATCACATTAGTGAACATGGCTTTTTTTGATAGGTTCTTAATGACTAACTTGGGCTTGTTGTACTACTTCTTCAGGATTTAAATTTTTCAATTTAACTCTAAGATCACTATTTTTCATAATCCAAGTATGTTGTTGGTTTACTTGTAAGGTTTAACATGATTTAGTGTAAAATAACTTAAATCCTTTTCTATATGGTGTGAATATTGAGGATGATTGTCCATATCCTTTATTTGATGTTGGCTCATATCAATAACTTGTTGGTAGTCTCATCTACCTTACACACACTAGACCTAATATTTCAAATGTAGTGGGCATGGTCTTTAGATTTATGCATGAACCACATGAGCTACACTATAAATTATCTAGGTGGATTCTTCATTACATTTAGGGTATTCATAGTCTTAGGAATCACTATGGAGTAGGCATCGATGTTGACTTTATTGGTTATATAGATTCATATTTGGTTGGTGATATTTAGAATTGTAACTGTACTTTAGGCTATAGTTTTTCCCTTAGTTCAGGTTTGATTAGTTGGTCAATAAAGAATACAAATTTTATTGATTTATATTTTATTAAGGTAGAATATATATGAATTATTAAATATTTCACTGAGGCTATTTGGATCTAGGGGATTCTCACTAATTTTGACATCCAATTTTGAGAACCAATAATCAATTTCTATGAAAACCAAATCATAATCTAGATATAAAAGAATCTAGTCCTCCATCAATGGACCAAACATATTGATATTCATATGCATTTCATTCAAGGACTCATTAACAATCATGTTATTAATCTCCACTACATCCATACAATAGAGAAAATAGTTGATATATTAACCAAACCCGTCACTAAAATCAACTATCTTTATTTACAAACTCTTCTTTGTTTTAGTTAACTCTAATTTCTTCCTCCTCTATGGGATCATCTCTATGTACTTGTGTACCTCATCAAGCCTTTATGTTAGGACCCAATTCTTCTACTTACCTAAGCTAAACTTAAGTTGGGGTGTTAGTGTAGGATTTTTACCACTTTTTGGTTTTACCTACACTATTTAATAAGATTGCTTAGGTTAATAATAATTTAATAGGTTAAATTTAGTTTAATTCATGTTATAATTGTGATTTGAGTTAATTAACTTTTCATGTGACCTAATTCCTCACTATATAATGTACCTTCTTATTTATTTTTTTGTCTAGTGATGCTAATATAATTTTTTGGTTGAGAAGACAAGATTATTTCATTTTGGGTTATCCTTCAGATTTCACTACTCCATACATGTTTATATTCATGAATTTGATCTTATCTAGACATATCCTTGATTGTGTTCGACTATAACATGAATAAAAACTTCTTGAGATCTGATCATTACTCCAAGAAAATTGATTTCATCCTTAAATGTTTACATTTTCCTTTCATAACTAACAAGACCATTATCATATACTAAACTGTAAAACTACTCAAGATGATTTTTGTGATCTTTTGAAGATTTTTAAAGATAAAAATATCATATATGTAAACTATGATGAATTTAAAAAATGGAACAAAAAAATTGATTCATTATATCTTAGCAAATACTTAGATCAACCTTTAATCCAAATGGAAGAACATTCCATTCATAATATCCATATGGTGTGAGAAATTTTATTGTATACCTATCTCATTCATCTACTTGTATTTCCCAAAATATATATTTTAAATCAAACATACTATATTCTTTACTTCCTTCTATCCTTTGAATAATTTCATTCTTTGAAGTAATATGATATTATACTAGAATGCCACATTTATAGAAGGTACGTAGTTTATAACTAACATATTTTTCCATTTGATTTATTCTTCCCATTTTGAGATAAAAAGCTTCATAATCCCAAGGACTTATGGATTCCATAATTAAACCCATATCTTTAAGCTGTGAGATTAGTTCATCACATTATTACCTTACTAAAGGAGGCATGCTAAAATGATGTGATTTAAATTTGGGTTCTATTATTTTTCCATCCTTACCAATGATATATTTGAGTTAAATTTGGCATGTATGTGTCTTCATATTTATGAATCAAGTGGATTTTTATAGAAAAAATCCTTATTGATCTTAGTAATAATATATACAATACTTATGATGCATATATTGATAAATTTGTGAATCTAGGTATTATTTTTTTTTAAGTTTTTGATTTTTATTGTAGATAAATTTGAAAAATTTAAACCTTTTTCTTGGGAAA